>JXCR01143041.1:80718-100383 GCA_002079205.1 Phalaenopsis hybrid cultivar | reverse complement strand
TATATATATATATATATATATATATTTATATATTTATTTATTTATTTATTTATTTATTTATTTATTTATTTATTTATTTATACAGATATATATACATATATATATACAGATATATGTACAATAACAAGAATGGTAAACTAAAGAACACTTTTTTTAATGTATATAAGCTTCTAGGTAAGTCCAAAATTACAATAACAGCGAGCAGTAGAAGTTGTTAATTTAAGATAATAGAAGAAAAGAACAGATTATGGTGGTTCAGTTCAAAAGCTAGCAATTAATAACAATTCACTGCAGCTCAGTGCTTCCTGAGCTCCCCTTCTTTCCCAGTCTTCACCTCAATCTTTCCCATCCTTTCCATGGAATGAGCAAACTTATTGAAAAAAACTTGTTCGGGACCATAATAAGCTGAACAATCTGAGCCTTCGTGGCTGCAGTAGTAGTGAGAGCTGAGTCCGATTGGAAGAGGCCATTTCTTTTTCGCAGAAGCGTATAGTATCCAAGATCAAAAATTTTATAACTGCCCAGATCCATTTCAACTATCGTTGTGTTATGATTAGGTGTCATGCAATTATATATCTTAAGATTTGCTGCATAGAAATCGTCGAAAGCCTGATCTTGGTCACTTTTTCCAGTGAAGTTATACAGGGGATTGCTGAAAAACGGACAGTAGGCAACTCCAACAGCATGTGAGCCTAACAGAGTTTACATCGGTTAAACTTTCTATCTGCAAGCAAAGACAAATTTTTAAATAAGCCAAGTGCGTGAAGCTTACCAGATAACAAAGCCAGGACATGCACGTCCACTCCTTCTTTGCTTGCAAAAGATTTGTGAAGAGCGCTGAAATTAAAATTTGTCGCTGGAATGTTGTTCAAGGCCTAAGTGACATTGGATATCAGTCCGTCTCGGCGTCCTGTGGGGACATTCCAATGAGGACCACCCTGTTAATGGTGGTTACACTAAATTAGCAAATGCCACTAAATTTGAAAAGTATGAACTATAAGTATGACGAAAACTTGGCTTAGGATATTCCTTTCAAAAAAATAAAAATGGATGCTAGAAATATCTCTCGAGTCTACAAGACAATCAGTAAACTTAAATAATCAATTTTAGCTTAAAAATAAATTTCTTAAAAATAAATTTCGTTTATTATTGTCTTTATAAATCGAACTAACTGCCTTCCAAAATATAATGAACTATCTAGTAGTAAAAAATGCTCGTCTCGTATCCTGAGTTATCTATCGAGCACAACATGATATACGGAAATTTCTCCATAGAGATTGCATTATCTAATTCTTACAATGACTGTAACCGCATCTCTTGCAGAAGGCCAAAATGTCAGCACAAGAAACCACAATTGGGCAATCTCTGCCTGATTCTTAGTCGTGGAGTTGATCAGAATCGAGCCATCACAGGCCTACATTTCCATGAAAAAAGGAACAGTAATAAAATAAAATAAAAAACTGTGCTGAAGCGATAAATTGAAAGCATAGTGGCATTGCTCATTGAAATGTAACAAGTTATAATGACACTAAAGCAATGTTTACTCTGACAAAACAGTCATGGAAATGCATTCTAAGATGAGGAGCAGCTAAGGTAGGTGCGTGAGGGATGTGCTCTTTAACATAGTCGATGATAATATTTTCAGAAATTGGGCAACTCTCGTAATAATAATTTAATTTCAAATCAGCCAGAGCGTAACTGAATAAACCAAGAAAACACATATCATGAAACCTTGAAACTTTAATTTCTTCATTATCTTCAAGTCCGAACAACAAACACTGCAATTTATCCACTACTTACCGTTGTGGGGTGCATGCCGGAAAAAACCGAAACATGAAAAGGCTTTATAAAGCTCTCTGTCGTTACACTAGCAACAAACTCTATCTTCTAATCACTGGACTTCCCTCCAATGTGAGCAGGTATGAATGTCAATGGGTTTTCTTGTTTCTATAATATAATCGCTGTGCTCATGATGGTAATTATTCAGGAGATTTTGCAGCAAGATTAGTTGTCCATAATGCTATATTATAAAGTTAAGCCCTAATGATAGATGAGTTAGAAATTAGTAATTAGAATGTTCTTTAAATCTAATTTCTTAGTTGGACAGAAAACCTTCGATTAACACTTTTGAGAGGCCTAAAATACTTTTATATAGGGGCATTTACATATATAGAATATATTTCTTATATATTTACCTGTATGACTTTTAAACTTTGATATTTACATGGATTTTACTCAAATTTTTAACATCATATTAATGATACTCTTGGTATTTTAATATAATGTGTGCGCCTTTGAGTGACAAGTTGGTAAACAGCTACATTGTCAGTTGAAGGACCCCTCTGCCCCTAGTTGAATTCCTGCTAGGACAGATAGCACATATGAGGAGTGGTATTCTCAATTACCACACTTCTTAAACTAACTAACTGTATATACCTACAATTAGTAGCTATATACACATAGTAGATTCATTAATCAAAAGTGTTACGAGTTCTAATATAGAGGATATCCATAGTATCCCCTTGCGCGGGCATTTCATTCAACCTACCCATTTTAGCTAACCAATTTGCAGGTTTGTTATCTTCCCTTGGAATAAAAGAGAAATTGACTGTGAGTTGTATAGCCAAGGATTTTATCTTCTAGATCCAACGAGAAACGTGCCATGGAGGGGCCACTTCATCTTGCAGAATCTGTAAAAGCAACTAGGAATCATGTTCAGTTTTAAGAAAGAGCCAATTGCCCAACAAAGAGAGTTGAAGGGCCCAAAGCACAACAATAGCATCAGATGATGAAGTCCTTTGAATCTTGCCCATAGAGATTCTTGTTGTCTGAATTCAATGAAGACCTTTGAAGCTCAAACCTCTTGCTGCAATAGGCTTGCAACTTTCTATCAGCAGACCCAGTGTACATGCTTCCTTTAACCAGCCCACAAGAATCAGTTAAAGCTTTTTTTCCAGCAGCAATTGAGTGCTCGTCTTCATGATAGCCATTAACATGAGGTAAAAAGGAAAGGAAGTGATAATACTTTTCAGCAAGGTGATCCTTCAACCATTAGAAAGGAAAGAAGATGTCCAACAGTTTAGTTATTCATTAACCTTATCAATAATAGCCTCATATTGTGTTTGTTTACCTCTACCCTTAATAAGCTGCACACCTAAATATTTCAGTGGAAGAAAACAGGTGTTGAAGCCAGTCAACTCAATAATCCAATGCTCTATAGGGGCCATGAGATTGACCATTAATAAGTGCAGAGTTAGCATTATTTGTAAGCCACCTCATGATCAGCATGACTAAGTGATATGGAAAGCCACTGACCCTCATAACTTCTGCAATAAAGTCTCACTTTATGGTGTCATATGCTTTCTTCAAGTCTAACTTAAACACAATGTTAAACCCCCTACACATTTTATCCAAATCTTGAAGTAATTCTGTCTAAAAAAACATTAGCAGCAATATTCCTGCCTTTCACAAATGTAGATTGGTTCTCACTAATGAGTTTAGTGAGGTCGGGCTGAAATTTGTTCACCGTGATTTTGTTGATGACCGTAATGACATTTGTTAAGCTAATATGTCACATGCTATCCAAATTTCTATTAGATTTTTCCTTAGGAAAGAGGACCATTGTTGCAGCACAAAAGTAACTAGCAGGATCCTGTTCCCTGGAAAAACTATGAACTACTAGAATGACATCCTTTTCAAAAATTCCCCCAGCTTTCTTGTAGAATTCATTTGTGTAATCATTAGGCCCAGCAACACTATTTTTGTCAATGGAGTTCAGAGCATTCAAAATTCTTCCTCCTTTGGGAGATAGGTAATGTTTAGGTTAGTGGTATAATCATGGTCAGCGTTGAATACTTTAGAGTTGATGGAGTGTCTGTCTGTATTTGGTTGGTTAAGGAGGTTTTGAAAATATTGAACTACATCATTAACTATCTCCTTAACAGCCACCACCTAGTTGAATTTTTAAACTTGTGAATAGCATTGTATCTCCTTCTATAATTTATGCAAGCATGTTAATATTTAGTATTCCTATCACCCTTAACAAATTTGGATATAGTTGCTTTCTATTTCAAAAAAATTTCTTAACATGAAATGGCATTAAGATGACCTTCGTTTGCTTCAGTTAAAGAACCTTCAGTAACCAAACCAGTTTCAAAGTCCTTCTCCATCTTTCTCACATCAATTTCATCATTCTCTGCCTTTTGAAAGACATCACCAAAATGCGGTCAATTCCATTGTTTCCATTGACCACTGAGATGTTTTTGAAGTCCCTATAGTTTTTGCCAAGGATTCTCATTGACAATATGCTCTCTCTCTCTCTCTCTCTCTCTGTATATATATATATATATATGTTCATCAGTAGTTGAGCTCTCTTGCGATGTTAAAATAAAAGAATTATAAGAAATTTATTTTGTTGAATCCTAACGTGTCGTGTGAATCACATCGAAAAAATAGAGTGCATAACATGAGAAAGAGAAAGAGAATAAAAAAGAGAAATAAAGATAGTGCATATTAAAAAACTTGCTATTTTATGAATGACTCATTTACCCTTTGTGTAAAAATGGGCCCTCTATTAGGCAAGATTGATATAAATTGCACATTTACATGCTTTCCCCTGCTTTTATGGGGGACGTTAAAGGGAATTTTAAGTATAAAATAAATAAGCATACAACTCGGCTACCTTGTCACTTGACCGATTGAGATTAGTAGTTATTAGGTTTGCAAGATCCGCTCGGTCGGTTTTGCTGAGTTGGGGCAGTAGGTCTGGTTTAGTTGTCTTCAGTCTTCTGGATCTTTATTATGTCGTCTTGGTTAGCCGAACAATCGTATATATTGGTTCGGTTGTCCAAGCTAACAGTAGATCGTTTAGTCATCCAGAGTAACAGTCAGTCGTCCATGGTGTCAATCAGTCATCCAGGCTAGTTTGGTTGTCCAGATTGTCGGTCGGTCGTCCAGTCTATTGGTTTTTCATCCAGGCATGATTTTCCTCAATCTGATACATTTTTAATATACAGATATCCATTGAATTAAATGTTTAATATAAACATATGTGTCTATGTACATGTATGTTTGCAATAAACATCTAATATTTTATCTTCAAAATTTTATATAGAGACATATATGTTCATATTAAACAAGTAATTCAATAGATAATAGTTTAATATCATATAATTTTTTTGGCCTTTTAACATCATAGCTACCAAATTAAAATTGACCATCTCTTATTCTCCAGTATCTCATGTTTGTAAGCTTTCCATGTGCGATAACCCAAATAAATCCTTAAAGACACTCTCAGATCATAGCACCTCTTCTTTTTCCTCTTACATCAAATCTTGAAACAAGGCATGCAAACAAAGAAAACATGAATTTTCCAAGAAACTAAAATAAAGACACGTTCAAAAGTTTAAGAAAGAAAATGAGACAAAATAATGAGTTGAAATTACTCAACTAAAGAAATTTTAAAATAACATTAAGAGATTTATAGATTTAATGTGATTTGATTTGGACAGTAGTTATCTACATTGTCAGGGTTGGCAAGAAAAAAAATATCAACTATATCAATAATTAGAGTATGGCAAATGATATGTCTTTTACCATGCTTATGTTCCTATACTTTTTACATTTGTTTATAAATGAAATTGCACTTTAAAGGATGGTACTTTTATGTTTTTGTCTCAAGAATAACAGTAAGAACAACTGTAGTGAATTGGAGCAAAATTGAAACGAAATAAGGCAATTGGAGCAATATTGAGTGCAACAGGCTGGCACTTAGATGCCAGTTCCCTGGCGCCAAGGTACTAGAATATGACCAGGAAATAGAGAAAGTGGCGCCTAGGTGCCACTTCCTGGTGCCTAGGCACCATAACCACACCAGGGAGACAGAGAGGGCGGTGCTAGCGCCACTTTCTAGTGCTTAATTGACATAACTGTCTGGAGCAATTTTTTGGGAGTTATTTAGTTGTTCACGACAATGGAAAAGGAGATTTTTTACCATTTGAGAACTTGGGGACGAAGTTCCAAGGTCTGGAACTCTCCAAGGACTTTAGGAAATGCATATTAGGAGTAGGATTCCACTAATTTAGAGGGATTTGTTAGGAAATTTGAGAGCATTTGTAACGGATTGTATCAACAATTGCAAGGAGCAGTAGAAACTTTAGTGAAAGAATCTAAGAAAGATTAAAGCTAAGTACTATATGTTTTGATTGCATTATAATCCAGTAAACACACATTTAGTGAACTTATTTTACTAGGTAGAGATTGTTTGATTGCCTTGTGATCCTTTATAACACATAGTTAGTATAATTGCTTTGTTTCATGAAGTTCTATATTGAATTTATCATGCATTGTGAGTAAAAACCTTGTGCTTTTCTTTTGTGATGATTTAGTAGTAAGTGTAGGGTGTTGAAGTTTAAGAATAAATCTTAATTTTATATGTAATGAATGTTCTCCTACACTTAAATACATATCTTACCAAGCATGAGATTTGTTAAAACTTGTTGTGACGCATTTGACATGACCGTGAGCGATGGCAAATCAACATGAGAATGTTCACATTGTTCATTTAACTATGAAACATAGTATTTAGGTGGTTGTGCAAAGTTAGGGAGATAAGTCCCTAAGTGGTTCATATTAGAGCTTTCTGGGTGACAGGTGCAAATCATTATGGGAAGCCTATATGTGGCACCAACAAGAACCATTGCCAAAACCAAATAACTAATTAATGAATTAATCATTTCTATAACTCGGAAGTGGGTAGATAGACACATGCTCCTTTTCTCATAACATTATTTACATTCTTAAACTTCAAACCTACAACCTACTTAATTCTTCAAAAGAGAAAAGTACTTTTTATCAATCTTGAATTTCACATTTTTGTTTCTTTATATAACTTTTAAAAGGATTAAAATTGTAAATTAGGAATAGTGATATCAAAACCACCTTTATCGACACTCCAAACTAGGACCTTATAGTAGTAGAGTAGAACTTAACCTAAAGTGATTTTCTACCACGGTTCCTTGTGGGTTTGATATTTGTGACTGAATAAAGTCTTATATCACTTGATCATTACGTGCACTTACAATATTATCTAACCTTTTGTGATTAAAAGTGGAAAATATCTATTCATAAAATTTATTAAATATGTTTTAAATTATAGTTTTATATCCATAAATCACTAGGTATACTAAAGGTTGGTCAAGTTTTTGGCCCTGTTGTCGAGGAATTGCGACAGTAAAAGAAATTTTTAGGGGAATTTTAGTTGAATAATTAAGGATTATATTTGGAAATTGTAGTATTTATATAAAGTGGTAGTATATTGTGTGCCTTTATTTTTAAAAGAAGAGCTAAAATACCAAGATAAATTTTTTAGTGTTAGAAATTTATCTTTTAGTCAATTCTTTAATATTGCATGAGTAATTCAGAAGCTGTAAACCTTGAACCATACGAGTCAGAACTAGAGATGATTGTTAAGAGGATTAGGAAACAAAAATGTCATCGTAGAAATGTCAGATCAAAATCTTGGAAACTAAGATATGGATTGTAATGTTAATAGACCTTTGAGGGATTATGTAAATCCTATGTTGGATGAAATTCAATTAAGTATACAAAATCCCCTTGTAGAAGAAAAAAATTTTGAAATTAAGAATATAATTATTTAGATGGTACAAACTAATCAACTTGGAGGATCTTCATCTAAAGACCCTAACTTACATTTAGCAAGTTTCTTATAACTTTATGTCACATTTAGGTATAATGGTGTTTTTAATGATGTTGTTAGACTTAGAATTTTTTCTTTCTCACTGAGGAAGAAAGCAAAAATATGGTTCAATTCATTAGCACTGGGGTCCATCAGAATATTGGGAGATTTAGCTCAGAAATTTCTTAACAAGTATTTTCCACCCTCAAAACAGCTAAGTTATGAAATGATATCACATCATTAAGTCAATATGAGAGTGAATCAATTTACGAGGATTGGAATGGTTTAAAGAACTTCTTAGGAAGTGTCCACGTCATGCATTACCTGTTTGGCTTATTATACAAACCTTCAATAACAAATTAGTTAGATCTTTAAGAGCAATTATAGATGTAGCTGCAGGTGGGTCTCTCATGTACAAATCTTATGAAGAGGCTTATTCTCTTATTGAGGAATTACTTCAATGAATTTTTTCTGATGAATAAATTGATTAAAGAAAGAGGATTTGTTTCCTCTAATGGTCAAGTAGAAGTGGTGACTACACAAAGACTCTAGGAAGTATTTTGTTACACTATAACTGTTGTAGTTATTTATGTTGTTAAGGAGCTCTAGGCCAATCTTCCAGCATTTTTTAAGGATTAGTCTTTGTCAGAGATAAGTTGGTACCATTCAGTCCATCTAGCATTAATGAATTATTTCATTTGAAGAATGTGTTTATTTGCAGCTATGCCAGTTTTGCCCCAACCAAAGAAAAATTAGACAAAATTTTTAGATTCCTTACTGACAGTGAAGGAACTTGGAGAATGAAGAGTGAAATAAATGCATTTTTCCTGCTTCAAAGTTAAACTTAACCACAAAATCTTGGCATTTCTTCATTGTCGTCAGGTTGTTTCCTACTACAAACCTTAGGAGAGTATCAAAGCAAACTGCTATTCCAATTTTCTTCATTCAAAGTCAAAAATTGATTGTTGTTGGGTGTTAGTTTTTTAATCCATAATTAGTTTTTTAGTAAATGGAATGACCAAGGGGCTAGGACATCTGGCAGTTATATTTTCTCTGTGCATTCAAGCCCAAGTATCCTATGAGAATTGGGAAAATGTACTTCTATCTTGGAAGCCCATGAACCAATTCGTTGTGATGTGTGACAACATTGATATTCTAGCAATGAATGGTGGAAAATCTTATATGGATCAGTATATTTTCACCCTTCCACATCATTGTCACGGTTACAATGAGTTGCCAACATTGTAAGAGTTGCAGAAAAGATTAAGAAGTTAGAGGAGGAAGTGACTATTATTCATACCAAAATTAGCAACATCTTCAATCAATTTGACCATTTTGACTGGTAGATTAAGCTTCATGAAGATCATCTTGCAAATTTCTAGTAGGCCCAAATAAGGATGTATTAGAAAAATAAGTGGACCAGAGAAGAATCTACGGAAGAATATCCTACTGCCCTTTTTATAATCTATATGTGCACCACCAATCGATGAAAGAGAATGTCGAGGAGAAAAACATTAATGAAGAAAGCGAGTAGTGGCCTTTATGTGTAAAACTCTGATTTTTAGATGTCTATTTTTGTGTATCGAAATTTGATTTGTAAGTGTATGTGAGTTTATATGTCTATATTTTTGTGAGTTGATTACGCTATTTTTCTAAAATGGCTTATCAGTTTATGTAAGACATGTGAATGTTTGTTTGTTTAGAACTAATGAATGTGATTATATGTTTATGTGTATTTTTGTGTGTTTGTTAGTATGATTTAATTTTTAGTGTACTTTATCTATAATTAGGTGTCGACATGTTTAGGTTGACTGATTTGATTGGGATTGTTCCTATTTAAGTGTTGAGTGTTTGTGAAAGTTGAGAGAAGTTTGAAAGATGATAAAATATCAAAATGAATGTTGAGTCGAGCAAATTAGGGTTCATAACCTTTGGTTAACAGTGCTTTTCTCTATAAAAATCAAAAATTAAAAAAAAAAAGTAAGCACTTGCACTTAGGTGCCAAGAGCTGGCGCCTAAGTGCTAGTATCACGAGAAGTAGGGCACCTAAGCACCAAAATCTGGTGTCTAGGCGCCAAACTAGCTGAACCTCCAATTTATTGCAATATTGATCGATTCACATCATTTTTACCGCTCGAATCATCTTCTTCCTCCCCAACTCAACACAACAACACCTTAAAGCTTCCCGTAGATTGTGATTTTTGAAGTTATTGGGCTCAAAAACTTCGAATTTCTTCTTCTTTGGGTAAGATCAACACTTTGTAAAAAAAAAATTCTTATTTCACTATGGATTTCTTCCACGTTGTGAAAGTGCCGAAAATAAAAAAATCTTTGAGAAATTTTTGGAAAATCCATGACAGAGGTCTTTTTAGTTTGAAAAAAGTGTTTAGGAGCTTATAGAATATCTATTTGAAATTTATTTAGATTTTTATTCAATTTTTGTTAGATTTCATATGGATTCTAAAACCAAGAGGGGAAAAAGAAAGGAAATTTTTTTATCACAAGAGATTTGTAAGTTTTAAAGCCTGCAATCGATTCAATGATGTACTCATGACAAAAAATTTGATAATGAAACGAAGTTTCACCAAACTTAGGGGGCTTTTAAGAATTTGTTAGTGGCATGACGATAGAAAAGTTACTGCTACTTTACTTCCATAGCCGTTATTTTTGTTGTGTGTGAGTTTTATGCAAACCCCTCTGAAATTTCTTATGAATCTGTAATCGTTAGGGAGAAACCAGTCTACTTCACTCCAGAACGTATCAATGCTTTATACTCAATGAGGGATGTTTCCAACTGCTGATATCAATCCTACTGAGTCAGAGCTCGATGAGATTATAACATTTCTGACTAATGGAAGGGAAACATGGAAGATAAAAAATGAACACATGGTAAATTCTTCTTCTTCTCAGCTGAAAGCACAATCTAATGCATAGCTTTACTCTGTTTCAGCTAGAGTTCTTCCATCGAATCATTTGAGTGAAATGATTAGGGAGAGCAAATTTAAATTATTACATTCAGAGGATGAAAGCCATAGATATTGTTTCTCTTATTTATAAGAACATTATCAGTTCGTCAAAAAGAGGTACTATAAGAGGCCTAGGATACCCTTCCCTCATTTTTACTTTCTACCAATTATTTAATGTTAGTTTTGAGAGATTGGAAGAATTAATGCAGCCACTAAAGACTATCAGTAAGGCTAATGTGGAATTATATGGATTACATGCTATTCATGGATCTGGGGCTAGAGCTTTAGATATTTCATCTACTTCTAGGGCCTCTACCTCTCATGCATCTACTCATCCTTCTACTAGCTTGGATATTTTGCTTGATCGTGTACAGGATTTATAAGATGATTTATCATCCGTACAGAGTAAAGTATAAGACATTGATGATCATTTGGAACACTTTGACTTTTATCTCAAGTGGATGAGTGATTACGAGGAAGGTTTCCATACCTCTCTTGTGAAATTTCTTAAAGGAGATAAGACTGTAGATTTTCCTTAAGACTATAGATTTTCCTTCTTATCCTACATATATGAGATTTGAACAACATAGCCCTATGGTGCAAGATGATGATGATGAGGAGGATGTTGAGTAGTAGCTTAATTATTAGTCTGGGTGTACTTGTTTTTTTCTAGCTATTGGTGACTTCATTATTTTAATTTGTTGTATATTGTTATCATGTACCTAGTATTATTTTGTATAAAAGCTTTTTGGATTTTGTACTTGTTATTTTTTGTTGTACTACTATTTACTTTATGTTTTAGTTCATATATATTTTTAATTTTTTGATAGAGTAATCCTTTACTTAGCAAATATTTAGGATTAATAATGTTTAATTAATAAATTACTTTCTGCTACACACTTGTCTTTATTGTTTATACATGTATACCTCTCATGCTTAAGAATTTTCATAGAAAATAATTTAGAAAAATTTTTGTCCTGCCTGCATTAAATGGTTTAAACTATTTAAAAAAATCTAAGATTTAGGGAGGGAGAAAAAATTTTAAAAAAAATTAAGCTTTATTTATCCTCAATAAACTACATTTTAAATTTATTTCTAAATAACATATGGTTTGTGGTGTTATCTTTAGAAAACCCTATTTTTTATTCTATGAATATTATAGTAGACTTATATTAAAAAAATTTTATGATAAGGGCTAGTTTTAGAGTTAAGTTATTTAATATAAAAGAATAGGGATACACTTTTAATATTCATAGTAAGAAAATTATATTTTTAAAACACTAAGAATCTTAGATTTACACTTTAACAAGAATTGAGACTATATGAAAAATCATTTTTATATTAATACACATGATAAAGTAAAAAAATGTGATAAGTTTTTAACTTTGGTAAGGGAATAGTAAAATTCAAAATCATTAAAGGCTATCCAGATATAGTAAACCTCACATGAAAGATTAAGTATAAAAAAGATTGTGAAAGAAAAGAAAAAAGAAGAGAAAAAAGCAAAGAAAAGTGAAAAAAAAATATGTGGGGAGAAGCTTGAGAAGATGTCAAATTAAAAATTGTCCTCACTTGAATCATCTTAAATGAGGAAACTTAATTACAATTTTGAGCTTATTATCAATTCTAAATGTAATAGTCAAATCTTACTAATAGAGTTCTCATATAATCCTATATTTTAATTCTTCTACAATTCATAAGTCTGAAAAATTACAATTATTTTTAAATTAATAGAAAATCAAAATTCCTAACTTAATTACTAGATATTCTTACACTCTATTTCTACCCTCAGTTCTTGAAAATTTTTTTAAAGTTACACTATCACATTTATGGGACAAAACTACAGGAATTTTTAAGGAAATTCACTGTCATAAGTTAAAGTATTTGTTTTATAACATAAGAGAGTTACTTGAGGACAAGTAATAGTGAAATTTGAGGGAATTGACATGCCTAAAAATGTGCTACTTTTATATATACATTTTATGTTCATTTTTTTATTGATATTTCACTTTAATGGAAGGTATTTTGCATGTTTTTATTTTCAAGTACAAGAGATGGAGTTTTGGAGAAAAGGAGCAAAAATGGAGCAAAATGGGGTCAAATGGAGCAAAGGAGCAAAAAGTGAAATAGTGCATAGGTATCAGCTTCTGGCACCTAGGCGCTAAACCCTATACGTGGAAACAGAGAGCCTGACACCATGGTGCTAAAATCTGGCTCCTAGGCACTAGACCGTTATTTTAGGCTTCTAGAAGGTTGGAGCCTAAGCACCAAAATCATTTTTTTTTTTGTAAATTCAATGTATTTGGATAAATTTTGAAGGGGCATCTGTGGTGACTCGTGGGAGATTTCAAAGATTATACAAAGAAGAGCCTCTTAGTGCTTAAAAGCAAAAAGGAAGAAAGGAGAGAGAGGGGGAGAAGAGAAGGAAGAAAGGAGAGAGAGGGGGAGAGAGAGAGAGAGAGAGAAGTGTAGAGTGGTTAATATTTCCAACACTTATTAAGTGCAGAAGAAGAGAAAAAGTGAGAGATTTCTTTCATTTTTCTGCATTTTTGAGTGATATTTGAGAGTAATTGTAAGAAGAATTCTTCATAGAAACTTTAGAAGATTTTTTTGGGGAGGAGTTTGAGATAAGTGTTTTGTATTTTGTTGAGTTTTATGTAACTTTATTGTGTAAACCTGCTTTTATATATATGTGTGTTGTTGTTTCGTTCCCATTAAATCTGAGTAGTTTTCTTTNCGCTACACAGGATAAGGAGTTGAGTTGTGCTTCCTCATTTGCGGAGCTGTATGTCTGAACTCATCGACACTTAGGGACTGCGCAGTGGGTCTCGGAGCATTCCTGGCATGCTGTTATAAGTTAAGAAAACATACATGAACNTTTGTTTGGCACAACTGCAGCTTCTCAGCTTTTCAGCTGCAGCTGCGCTGCCATAGGAAGCTGCTGCGGGGAAACTGGTTGTGGGAAAGCTGGTTGTCTGTTTGGGGTAGCTGCGTGAAAACAGTTGTGAGGTAGTTGTTTCTGTAGAAATGATCATTCTGCCCTTGTTTTGTAATGTTGCGATTAACAGAACTGTAATAGTCATAAATTTAATACTTTTAAGACAACAGTTCACTTAAAAATAGTACAAAATTATAAATACATACATCACTTCACAGTGAGTATCAATACTGAAAAAAAAAACTTAAAACTATTAAAATAGCAATTAATAAGATGATTATATTAATTTTAACATTCAGACGGTATAGCTCCTGTGCCAAACTTTCCACCAGTGATGTTATCCATTCTTGATCACCATCGCTAAGTTTCTTGTAGAGAAAGTATATATTTTCCTCGCTATAAAGAAACATAAAAAATAGGGTGTTTAGAAAGAAAAGTTAAGTTTTATCAAATAATGTTATGTTGTGTTGCATAAGAGAAAATAGTCTTTATTCTCATAGAGTGTGATTTATCACAAAAAACATGGAGTGCGTGCATGTCTAGTATATAATTTTTGTGTGTTTTTAGCACAAAGCAAGCCCACGGAATAGCAAGATTGCTAAAAATAGTGCAAAATTAAAACATTACCAAAACAAAACCCTCTACATGGGATTTTATAAAGTTAATGTTAATTGTTAAACAATCTAAACATAGCTGAAACAACCAATGAAAGCAAACTTGGATTGGCTCAAAGCCCAAACTGATTAGGATAATTCTGCATAAAAGTCATGATGAATGCAATAATACTGAATCAACCCAATGCATTTGTATACCTTTCAAAAATTCCAAAACATGTGTTTTGCAAATAGGCTGCCTAGACTCTCCCCACCTACATTTCTTGCCAGACTTGCATTTAAATTTTAAGAGACTGGACAAAACTATTGAGATATATAACCAGTAATTGTTAACATCAGATTCATAACAAGGAAAGGAAATTTTTCCATGACAACAATATTTGAGAAAGCATTGCACCATGTTAGAGAAATAGTTAAGGATTGCTCCTTCTACTATCAGCCCAGAAAGGAAATTTTGGATAACAGTTGGCATCTATATCAAGTTGGACAGCCATATATACGGCCATTGCTTCTGCTTTTGAGGGATTAGTAGCGAAACAAAGGGAAGAAAAATATAATAAACACTTTCTCATTTCAATTCTAGACATGCCTCTAATGTCTGCACATCTCTTATGTATTTACATATCTAACACCTAAACTTTGTTTTCTTACATTTACACCTCTCAAATCTTTCATATCGCATCAAAAAATATCATTTCTATTTATTTTTTAGAAGTTAAATACATCTTTTAGGTGTTAGATATGTTAANGTTCTTGTCAGGCAGACTGTTGCACTGAACGAAGAGATCCACCATTTACGCAAGCAGGTGCTAGAAGGCCAACATAAGGTCGAGGAGATAGCGTGCATGGTGAAGACTTTAGCAAATTACCAGGGCAAGCAGTGAATGACAATCGTATAAGAGGAGGAGGAGAAGGAGGAGGAGGAGGGAGGGAGATGATGAGTAGTTTATTTTTATGTTTTTATTTGTCGGTATTAATTTGAACATTTGTTGTGGATTTTTGTGTTAAATTGACAATTCTTATCATCTATTTCATTAATGATATTTTTTAAAGCTTTGATTTGTGATATAACTGGATCTAATACTATTGTGATGTGGATTAAATATTGTGTGCAAGTTGTAGAAATATAATTGTTCCTTTGAATTGTTTTAGGTACATGTTTGCCTCAAATTTTTGTCTGTTTTGTATTAAATAATCTGACGCTATATTGATAATAATATTTTGTTGTTCTTCATTATTATATGTCATAAATTTGACAATAATTCGAAGATATTTTTAATCATCTGATGTTTTCAAACGTAAAGTTTGACGAAAATATAGTCTAGGCAAGTCTGACGATACTACAATGCTAAAACTGACATAAAATCTTTGTGCCAAAATATTTCACTGAAAAGTTGGCAGATTTCACATTACTAATCCCCATTTTAACCNTCTCATGGTCTCATACTTTGTTCCATGAGCTCCTCACAGTTAGACCATGAGGTTCTTGTCAGGCAGACTGTTGCACTGAACGAAGAGATCCACCATTTACGCAAGCAGGTGCTAGAAGGCCAATATAAGGTCGAGGAGATAGCGTGCATGGTGAAGACTTTAGCAGATTACCAGGGCAAGCAGTGAATGACAATCGTATAAGAGGAGGAGGAGAAGGAGGAGGAGGAGGGAGGGAGATGATGAGTAGTTTATTTTTATGTTTTTATTTGTCGGTATTAATTTGAACATTTGTTGTGGATTTTTGTGTTAAATTGACAATTCTTATCATCTATTTCATTAATGGTATTTTTTAAAGCTTTGATTTGTGATATAGATGGATCTAATACTATTGTGATGTGGATTAAATATTGTGTGCAAGTTGTAAAAATATAATTGTTCCTTTGAATTGTTTTAGGTACATGTTTGCCTCAAATTTTTGTCTGTTTTGTATTAAATAATCTGACGGTATATTGATAATAATACTTTGTTGTTCTTCATTATTATATGTCATAAATTTGACAATAATCCGAAGATATTTTTAATCATTTGATGTTTTCAAACGTAAAGCTTGACGAAAATATAGTCTAGGCAAATCTGACGATACTACAATGCTAAAACTGACATAAAATCTTTGTGCCAAAATATTTCACTGGAAATTTGGCAGATTTCACATTACTAATCCCCATTTTACCTGCGGAATAAATCAGACACAAATCTGACGATAAACTTCAAATATCATTGGATTTTTAATTGATTTGCATCTGGTTTAGTTGACATAAATTTGCTTAATTCATTTAGTGAGATTAAGATTTTCTCATATGAATGGAGAGGCCAATCATGAACAAAGATTCTTCTATCAGATATTTATTACGGTAATGTACCCACAACAAAGTTCCTTAATACTTCAAAATTTAAGAATCCTTAATATGTGCCCTTCCATAACATCAGAAGAAAAGAATAATGTATTCAGTTTTCTAATTTTCTCAGGAAGATCCCATTTATTTTTCACAACTAAAAATCAACTTTATTAATTTTTTAGAGCATCCCCTATTTAAAAGTCCAATCATTTGCTTCTATAAGTGGTAGAAACTCAAACATCATAAATGAACTTTTATATCATCACCAATATCTCCAAAGATAATGTTACATCACGCTCCGTAAAGAGGATAATCAAAACTAAAATAATTATCACAACCTAATAAGAATGTTGGGAAATAGACACTCCACATGTTGATAAAATTTTCACTAGCTCAGGAGCTGGTAAAAATCGAAGGCCTCCATGCAAGCTCGTTTCATAAACAACAAGGTACCCTAGTGGCGGAGCACATGTTCAATCAAAAAGTATAAGAGAGGTGCCATCAAGTTATTTAAAAATAAAACTACTTCATAAGGAATAACAAATCATCATTAGTAATTATCTACCCTATCTCTTTAGTATTCTGATATCTTTTGTGTCATTTTAAACTCAGTTTTGACATTTTTAGAACTCCACAAGNACCCTAGTGGCGGAGCACATGTTCAATCAAAAAGTATAAGAGAGGTGCCATCAAGTTATTTAAAAATAAAACAACTTCATAAGGAATAACAAATCATCATTAGTAATTATCTACCCTACTCTTTAGTATTCTGATATCTTTTGTGTCATTTTAAACTCAGTTTTGACATTTTTAGAACTCCACAAGGCTTTATACTTTAAGATGGGTGCCTTGGGAGCTTCGAATTTGTGTTGAAGTTTTTTTATTAATACTAACAACATATTTTCAATTGACACAAGCAACATCGCCAAAAAATACTGGTTAACTGTGATATCACTAAACATTATATGCTTAAACATAAATCATAATGCATTTTTTAGTAATAAATATTCTAAATTCAAATTTAAGACTGATCGAGCCACAATTTCAACAAATTTATAGTCTAACTGACCTTCTCGACAAGATTAAAGCTGGTTTAATCTGAGTCCAACAAAGCCCAAATAATGTTAATAAAGCACAATTATAGGCTTTGGATTAATAATTGAATGTTCAAGTGAACTCTAAATTTGACATGTTTATTGTCGAATCAAGTCTCTAGCGAGAAAATCCAACACGCTTAAAATCGCTCAACTATGAGGTTATTAAGACATCCAAATCCTTAAAATCAAACGTAAGTAAAGGGTATCAGCATGGACCATCTGATCAGATGGTTAGGGAAGTTATGCAACAAAAGAATAAAATCCCCATCCAAAAACTTATAAATGGACTCCCTCTCTTCAAATGGTGAGGAGGGAAAGAAGAGAAGAAGAGGTAAAATTTTTTGGACTATTTTTGAGAGAAGACCAGGCTGACAAGTAACCACCAGTCTTTATAGCCGCCAATTAGCGTCGATCACTAGTCTCCAAAGTCGTTGACCAGCATCGACAATCACGTTGTCACCACCTGTTGTTATTGGCTAACGGTCATTGATGATCATTGCTTGCAACCAATGTAGCTAGACTACAACTATAATTGAATTTCTTAATCCTTCTCAAGTGTGGTTTAACCCCGTTCTTTCTGTTGTGAGGGAAGAGCATACTTTTATACTTATACACATATAGTAGATTACTTTGATTATTCTAGATCTTATTATTTTTTTTCATTTTTCGGGTTTCTTACGGAAAAAAAAATTTGGTATATGCACATGTCTCTTTTCTTTTAATTGTGTGCATGTTTGATATTCGTGCAACGTTAAGATGTTAAATTNCCCATCAGTGAGAAAGTTAATCACATCATTGAGGGGTTCTTCCATCGTACTAAACGATTCATAGTGGCAGATTTAAGAATCTGGGACTTCATAAAAAGTGTTAATGAGGGCGGCGGTAAATTCCACAGGAAGTCTACGCACTTGCATGATTCATCACATTGGCGTAGAACTCCTTCACCACATTTACATCGGCTTTATTGGTGGTGTAACAAAAGTTTTCCCACCTATGCTCTACAATAACCTATTCAATTTCTCCTCCCGGACTCTCGAAAACTCGATCTTGAATACATTTTTTCCTTAAAGTATCGAAGTGAATCGAGTTTGAGCCATCACATTGACGAAGCGTGAATCGTTGAACTCAACTCTTCACTTTTGATGTAGAGCCATTTTTAATCTAATCAAATTAAAGATAATTTCCAAAAATTACTTCTAATATATAAATCATGGCTTCCAATGGTAATTCAAAGAGTTCAACATTAAGATCCATGAATTTCTTCCAAGATTTTCTTCACATTTTTAAAGAGTTTAACATTAAGATCCATGAATTTCCTTCCAAGATTTTCTTCACATTTTCAAATTTTTGGGTTTCCTCAATGTGGAAGAAATACATGGTGAAAATCAAATATTTAGCCTGGAGTGAAGCTCTTACCTAAAGAAGATAAAATCCAGTGTCAAAAAGCCTTGAAATCATCTCCCAATCCAAGATCTTTCAAGCCCTAATTTGAAAATGACATTTTTAGGAGGAAGGGGATGATGAATAGTGGTGGTTGACCAGTCAAAATCACGGTTAAAGAGGTATTTTTGCGATCTCGCCGACGACGGGGTCGATGGCGCCGTTGGCGTACTCTATTGTATTTTTAACACAAGTCCCGGGAAATTCGTGTCGTCGACGGCATCGTCGGCGGGCTTTATTGATTTTGTCCAAATTCCATATTTTTGCAATTTTGATTGNAGTTCTTTTGGTTAATCTTTTGATCATGCCATAACTTTAATTTTTCCTTATAAATTCTGTCATTATCATAAGTTTCATTTCTTAATTCTTCCAATTTATTTAATTATAACAATCTCTTCTTACCAACTTCTTTCAAATTATAATTGAATTCTTTAATCGCCCAATATGATTTATGTTCCAATTCTACTGGTAAGTGACAAGTCTTTCCAAAAATTAGTCTGTAAGAAGTCATTCCAATAGGAGTTTTATAAGCAGTCCTGTAAGCCCATAACGTTGTATCCAATCTAGTGGACCAATCTATTCTACTA
>JXCR01143041.1:43420-73113 GCA_002079205.1 Phalaenopsis hybrid cultivar | reverse complement strand
CTTTGGTCCAGACATAAAGAACATTGACTAATCCTATGCTTGGTTACTGATTTTGTGGCTAGGCTGGGAGGATACCTGCTGTCACTTCGGAGCTCCCACGTTCCTCTCACCTGAGGGCTAACATCTATACATCAGCACCCAAACGATAGGACCGAATTGGAGATTTTAGGGCCTGAGGGCTAACATCTACACTTCAACACCCAAATGATAGGACCAAATTGAGGATTTTAGCTTTCCACTCTAAAATCTCCAATTCTACGCTCGATAATTTTTATTTCCCTATTTATTTGCACCAAATTGGGGATTTTAGTCTGTCACTCTAAAATCTCCAATTCTACGCTCGATAATTTTTTTTCCATATTTATTTGCACCCAACTTTTCACTCTAAAATCTCCAATTCTACGCCCGATAATTTTATTTCCCTATTTATTTGCACCCAACTTTCCTCTAAAATCTCCAATTCTACGCCTGATAATTTTATTTCCCTATTTATTTGCACCCAACTTCTAATCTAAAATCTCCAATTCTACGCCCGATAATATTATTTCCCTATTTATTTGCACCCAACTTCCGAGGGCTTTGAAAATCTCCAATTCTACGCCCGATAATATTATTTCCCTATTTATTTGCACCCAACTTCCAAGAGAAATCTCCAATTCTACGCCCGATAATATTATTTTCCTATTTATTTGCACCCAACTTCCAAGGTTTTGACCTCCCTGAATCTTGGATGTAATATTCACTTTAGTTGTAAAACTCAACATATTTTAACTAATCAATTGGCTAGATTAAAAGTAAATTAAGATCTAAGTGAAAAGATCATCACAATTTCTGAAACATTTTCATGGCTTTACCAATTCAAATCACCATTTCACAAATCTCGAGACAGGGAGAAAGACAGAGAAAACTACTCAGAACTCATGGGGAAAGCACAACATAACTTGTAATTCATATATAAAATCAAAGCAATACAAACTATAACAAGTAAATAACTTATCTCTAAATTTCTCCCCAAGAACACTCCTCGAAGTTCCTCTGAATCTCTTCCTTTCTTTACAACACATAGAATTCCTCTTTGAAGTAGTAAGGATGAAGAAATCTCTCACTTTCCCTCCACTCTTACAATTTCTCGAAGAATTCCTCACAGTTATAGGCTCTAGCAAGCTTTCTACGCACTAATGGATCCTTTGTAACGTCCAGGACTCCAAAAGTCTCCCTATTTTTGGCCAAAATGTTCTCTTTAAAGCTGTGGATGAGTTTTCCCAAGAGTTGCTTATGCACCCCTCCAAAATCTGGCCTTATCCATTACACATGTCACATTTTCATCGATCCCGCCATTGGTGGCCTCGATGGCGCTGTCGGTGGCCTTCTGGAGAATTTGTCCTGTAGCCTCGGGAAAAGCTCACCGTCGGCGGCCTAGTGCAATTCTGCACATTTTGGTCTTTTTTGCTCCAAATTTGTTTCTTTTTGCATCTTTTTGCTCCATTGACCCTAATTCATCATTCCTGCAGCAAAACATCAAAAATACTTTTCTTTAAAGTGCAATATCATTAAAAACAGTATAAAAGAGGTATGAAAATCTCAACATATTTTCCTTTGGTCACATTCTTGTGGGCACTTGAAAACACCATAATATCATCAGGATATAGTAGATGAGAGATGGCTATGTTAGATCTGTAGTGGTATCTTAAGTAGCTTTGGGTCAAGAGGGAAGCATCTAATATTCTGGACAAATAGTCAATAATAAGGATGAAAATAGTGGGGGATAGAGGATTCCCTTGCTTCAAACCTCTGACAGCAGTAAAAGAGCCCCAACCATGTCCATTAAGGAGAATGGAGTGAACATTGTTGAATAACCATCTCTGTATAAGCTGGCAGAAATAAGTCTTAAAACCTCTAGCTAAAAGAATGTCCATAATAAATTCCTAACTGATAGTGTCATATGCCTTCCTTATATCTAGTTTATAAATGAGATTACCTCCTCTACAACGCTTGTTTAGATCTTGCAGTAGTTCTTATGCTAGTAGAGTATTATCAATAATAGACCTCCCCTTAACAAAAGCAGTTTGATTGGGTTTGATCAGATAATCAAGATGAGGCTGAAGTCTAACATAAGTGGAAGCACAAAAGTAATGGGGGAGGTTGTTTCCTTGAAAAAAAGTTCCCACAATAGTAATAACATAAGATTTAATAGTATCCCAAGATTTCTTGTAGAAATTTGCAGTGAAACCATCTGGACCAGCTATTTTAGTATTGTCAATGGAGTTTATAGCCTCCCAGATTTCCTTTCCATTAGGGGGATTAGTGAGTCTAAGGTTGGAGATGTAGTTCAACTCAGCAGAGAAGTAGGTTTTATCAACTAGATTTCTGATATGGTGCACTTGGTTTAAAAGGTTTTTATAGTAATTGGTAGCATCATTGGCAATGTCAATATTATCATGGAGCCAATTTCCCTCAATATTTTGAATTGAATGAGTTGTATTGCACTTCCTCTTATACTTAATGTAGGCATGATATAATTTGGTATTTCTGTCCCCATCAATGAATATATTCATTAATGCCTTCTGTTTTAAAAATTACTCTTCATAATCAATGACATTGAGTAGATTGTGTTGGGCAGTTAGAAGTTCATTTTCCTCCACATTTTCTTTATGTTCTTCTAGTTCTAATCTTATCACTTCTTTTTCAACAGTATTCACATTAGTGAGTACATTTCCAAAAAATTCCAAACTCCACTTCCTAAGTGCTTTCCCAGTTTTAACTTGTAGCAAATTGAGTTTAATCAGAGGGTTAGGATGAGAGATCCCTTTCCATAGTTCAGTTTGAGTTATCTAAAGGGGGGAGGGGAAGAGGTAGGTTCATAAGAGGTATTTCTTATAAGGAGTGGCATGTGGTCAAAGCTTGCAAGGCTAAGATGAGTGATAAAAGTGAGCAGGAAATAAGTGAACCAATTATCATTAACCAGAAACATGTCAAGTATCTCCCAAATGACACCCCTTTTCCAAGTAAAGGCAGGTCCCTTGAACCCCAGGTCAAACAAACAGTTGATAAAACAAACATTATACAAATATATATATATATATATAATGATGGCAGCATGGAGTGCTCTGCTAGGGTTAGGTTTTTCGGGCAATTTGGAGGCGAACTATGGGGACAAACGTGTTTCCACTACTTCCCTTTGGTGAGATCCTTCCAGCACCCTCTTCTGCTTTTATTATTGCATCTTTCTCTTCTGCCGAGTGATTTTTTTTTTTAGTCTTTTGTTGTTTTTTGCGGTTTTGAAGTTTTGATTTGGGATTTTTGGAGGTGTGATATTTTCGGCCTTTGCTTTCATATGATCACTTNGTCGCACTAGAAATGGTGTAGGTGTAATTATAGATAAGAGTTTGAAAGATAATGTTGTAAATATTAATAGAGTTGGTGATAGAATTATAGCCCTTAAGATTATCATTGATACTAAGATTTTTAATATTATAAGTGTTTATGCTCCTCAAGTAGGTTTAGATACAGGGTCTAAAGATAAATTTTGGAATGACTTAGAAGACTTAATACAAATGATACCTCTTGAAGAAAGAATTTTTATTGGAGGAGATATTAATGGACATGTCGGTAGAGTGGTAAAAGATTTCAGAAATATTCATGGTGGCTACGGCTTTGGAGTAACTAATGAAGAAGGTTGAGCTATTTTAGATTTTGCTTTAGCATATGATTTTGTTATTACTAATACTTTATTTAAGAAAAGGGATGAACATCTTATTACTCATAAGAGTGGATCTAATAAAACACAATTGATTATTTTCTTATGAGAAGAAGAGATCGTCGTGATTGTAAAGATTGTAAAATCATTCCAAGTGAAAATTTAAATACCCAACATCGTTTATTAGTTTTAGATTTTAAGATTAAGAATTATAAAATTAAAAATATTATGACTCATCATTATAAAATTAGATGGAGAAACTTAAAAGACAAATAAAATTATTTTTATGAGTAAAATTCAAGATTTCAAAATTTGAGATATTCATGAAGAAGCAAATGTGATGTGGGATAAAGTAACAAACGCTATTAAACAAGTAGCAAAAGATGTTCTTGGAGAATCAAAAGAAAAAATATTTACAAATAAAAAATAGTTGGTAGTGGAATAATAATGTGCAAGAGAAGATAAAATATAAGAAGTTATGTTATAAAAATTGATTTAAATGTTAAAGCTTAGAGAACTGGAAAAAATATCAAATGGCCTGCATGGAGTCTAAAAGAACAATTTGTGACGCTAAAAATTCTGCTTTTATGATCTTTATAATAGATTAGATACTGAGGAGGGTGAAAAATATATGTATAAACTAGCCAAACAAAGAGAGTNGAAGTTCAGAGATAATAAGGAGAATCTACATTTGATTTTTATTGATTTAAAAAAAGCTTACGATAAGGTTCCCAGAGATCCTTTGGAGAGTTCTCGAGAAGAAATGTGTTGATATGACNCATCAGTAGTTGAGCTCTGTTGCGATGTTAAAATAAAAGAAAATATAAGAAATTTATTTTGTTGAATCCTAACCTGTGGTGTGAATCACACCTAAAAAATAGAGTGCATAACATGTGAAGGAGAAAGAGAATGAAAAAGAGAGAGAAAGATAGTGCATATTAAATAACTGGCTATTTTATGAATGACTCATTTACCCTTTGTGTAAAAATGGGCCCTCTGTTAGGCAAGATTGGTATAAATTGCACATTTACATGCTTCCCCTGCTTTTATGGGGGGCGTTAAAGGGCATTTTAAGTATAAAATAAATAAGCATACGACTCGGCTACCTTGTCACTTGACCGATTGAGATTGGTAGTTATTAGGTTTGCAAGATCTGCTCAGTCAGTTTTGCTGAGTTGGGGCAGTAGGTATGGTTAGTTGTCTTTAGTCTTATGGATCTTCATTCTATCGTCTTGGTCAGTCGAACAATCGTCCAAGTTGGTTCGATCGTCCAGGCTGACAGTAGATTGTTTAGTAATCCAGAGTAACAGTCAGTCGTCCATGGTGTCGATCAGTCATCAAGGCAAGTTTGGTTGTCTAGATTGTGGGTCGATCGTCCAGTCTATTAGTTTGTCATCCACGCATGATCGTCCTCAATGCGATACATTTTTAATATACATATATCCATTGAATTAAATGTTTAATATAAACATATGTGTCTATGTACACGTATGCTTGCAATAAACATCTAATATTTTATCTTAAAAATTTTATATAGAGACATATATGTTCATATTAAACAAGTAATTCAATAGATACTAGTTTAATATCCTATAATTTTTTCGGCCTTTTAACATCATAGCTGCCAAATTAAAATTGACCGTCTCTTATTCTCCAGTATCTCATGTTCGTAAACTTGCTATGTGCGATAACCCGAATAAATCCTTAAAGACACTCTCAGATCATAGCACCTCTTCTTTTTTATCTTACATCAAATCTTGAAACAAGGCATGCAAACAGAGAAACTATGAATTTTCCAAGAAACTAAAATAAAGACACGTTCAAAAGTTCAAGAAAGAAAATGAGTCAAAATAATTAGTTGAAATTACTCAACTAAAGAAATTTTAAAATAACATTAAGAGATATATAGATTTAATGTGATTTGATTTGGACAGTAGTTACCTACATTGTCAGGGTTGGCAAGAAAAAAAAAATATCAACTATATCAATAATTAGAGTATAGCGAATGATATGTCTTTTTCCATGCTTATATTCCTATACTTTTTACATTTGTTTATAAATGAAATTGCACTTGAAAGGAAGATACTTTTATGTTTTTGTCTCAAGAATAACAGTAAGAACAACTGTAGTGAATTGGAGCAAAATTGAAACGAAATAAGGCAATTGGAACAATATTAAGTGCAACAAACTGGCACTTAGATGCTAGATCCCTGACGTCAAGGCACCAGAATATGACCAGGAAATAGAGAAAGCAGCGCCTAGGTGATACTTCTTGGTGCCTAGGCACCAGAACCACACCAGGGAGACAGAGAGGGCGGTGCTAGGCGCCACTTTCTAGTGCTTAAGTGCCATAACTGTCTAGAGCAATTTTTTGGGAGTTATTTAGCTGTTCAAGACAATGGAAAAGGAGCTTTTTTACCATTTGAGAACTTGGGGACGAAGTTCCAAGGTCTGGAACTCCCCAAGGACTTTAGGAAATGCATATTAGGTGTAGGATTCCACTAATTTAGAGGGATTTGTTAGGAAATTTGAGAGCATTTGTAATGGATTGTATCAACAATGTCAAGGAGCAGTAGAAACTTTAGTGAAAGAATCTGAGAAAGATTAAAGCTAAGTATTATATGTTTTGATTGCATTATAATCCAGTAGACATGCATTTAGTGAACTTATTTTACTAGGTTGAGATTGTTTGATTGCTTTGTGATCCTTTATAACACATAGTTAGTATAATTGCTTTGTTTCATGAAGTTTTATATTGAATTTATCATGCATTGTGAGTAAAAACCTTGTGCTTTTCTTTTGTGATGATTTAGTAGTAAGTGTAAGGTGTTGAAGTTTAAGAATAAATCTTAATTTTACATGTAATGAATGTTCTCCTACATTTAATTTACATATCTTACTGAGCATAAGATTTGTTAAAACTTGTTGTGACGCATTTGACTTGACCGTGAGCGATGGGAAATCAACATGAGAATGTTCACATTGTTTATTTAACTTTGAAACATAGTAGTTAGGTGGTTGTGCAAAGTTAGGGAGATAAGTCCCTGAGTGGTTCATATTAGAGCTTTCTGGGAGACAGGTGCAAATCGTTATGGGAAGCCTATATGTGGCACCAACAAGCACCATTGCCAAAACCCAATAACTAATTAATGAATTAATCATTTATATAACTCGAAAGAGGGCAGATAGACATATGCTCCTTTTCTCATAACATTACTTACATTCTTAAACTTCAAACCTACGACCTACTTAATTCTTCACAAGAGAAAAGTACTTTTTATCAATCTTGAATTTCACATTTTTGTTTCTTTATATAAGTTTTAAAAGGATTAAACTGTAACTTAGGAATAGTGATAGCAAAACCACCTTTACTGACACTCCAAACTAGGACCTTATAGTAGTAGAGTAGAACTTAACCTAAAGTGATTTTCTACCACGGTTCCATGTGGGTTTGATATTTGTGACTAAATAAAGTCTTATATCACTTGATCTTTACGTGCACTTGCAATATTATCTAACCTTTTGTGATTAAAAGTGGAAAATCTCTAGTCATAAAATTTATTAAATATATTTTAAAATTATAGTTTTATATCCGTAAATCACTAGGTATATTGAAAGTTGGTTAAGTTTTTGGCCCTGTTGTCGAGGAATTGCGATGGTAAAAGAACTTTTTAGGGGAATTTTAGTTGAATTATTAAGGAATATATTTGGAAATTGTAGTATTTATATAAAGTGAGTAGTATATTGTGTGCCTTTATTTTTAAAAGAAGAGCTAAAATACCAAGATAAATTTTTTAGTGTTAAAAATTTATCCTATTAGTCAAATCTTTAGTATTGCATGAGTAATTCAGAAGTTGTAGACCTTGAACCATACGAGTTAGAACAAGAGAGAATTGTTAAGAGGATCAGGAAACAAAAAAGCCATTGTAGAAATGTCAGATCAAAATCTTGGAAACTAAGATATGGATTGTAATGTTAATAGACCTTTGAGGGCTTATGTGAATCCTATGGTGCATGAAATTCACTTAAGTATACAAAATCCCACTGTAGAGGAAAATAATTTTGAAATTAAGAATACAATTATTTAGATGGTACAAACTAATCAATTCGGAGGATCTTCATCTAAAGACCCTAACTTACATTTAGCAAGTTTTTTAGAACTTTGTGCCACATTTAGGTATAATGATGTTTCCAATGATGTTAACACTGTTGTTGCCGATCTCAAGCCCGGATGCAAAAAGTGGAGGGTTGCGTTAGGTAGTCGACAGCCAGCTTAAAACTTGTCAAGAAAATCAGGACATGGATCCTTTTGATCATTGTGTAAGTGCTAGGGTGTCTCCTGGAAGCGACGCGTTGTATAACCTGATTACAGTGAAAAGTGTGCAAGGGCCGCTACACCGACGCCCGGGTGTAGTATTATNAGTGACAGAATCCAAAGCGATGGTGATATAGATGGGGATGTTAATAGTAGAATTCATGTTGGTTGGTTGAAGATCCAAAGCGATGGTGATATAGATGGGGATGTTAATAGTAGAATTCAAGTTGGTTGGTTGAAGTTTGGTGATTATAGATGGGGATGCTATTAGTAGAATTCAAGTTGGTTGGTTGAAGTGGAGGAATGCTTCGGGCCATAGATGGGGATGTTAATAATAGAATTCAAGTTGGTTGGTTGAAGTGGAGGAATGCTTCGGGTGGATGTTAATAGTAGAATTCAAGTTGGTTGGTTGAAGTGGTGAATGCTTCGGGCCTATTGTGTGATAGAAAAGTACCGCTTAGACTGAAAGGAAAATTTTATAAGATGCTTCGGGAGAAAAGTACCGCTTAGACTGAAAGGAAAATTTTATAAGACAGTTCGGGCCTTTTGTGTGATAGAAAAGTACCGCTTAGACTGAAAGGAAAATTTTATAAGACGGCGTCGAGCCTTTTGTGTGATAGAAAAGTACCGCTAAGACTGAAAGGAAAATTTTATAAGACGGTATATATAGATGAGAATGTTAGTAGTAGAATTCAAGTTGGTTGGTTGAAGTGGAGGAATGCTTCGGGCATTTTGTGTGATAGAAAAGTACCGCTAAGACTGAAAGGAAAATTTTATAAGACGGTGGTGAGAGTGTGATAGAAAAGTACCGCTAAGACTGAAAGGAAAATTTTATAAGACAGTGGTGAGACCTGAATTGCCGAGATGAGAATGATTAGGTGGATGAGTGGCTTTACACTTAGAGACAAAATGCGGAATGAATATATTCGTGATAGGGTTGGTGTAGCTCCTGTGACAGACAAAATTAGAGAAAGTCGTCTTAGATGGTTTGGTCATATTAAACATCAACCATTAGATGATCCAATTAGGAGAGTAGATGTTTTAAATTCGACTAGTGTTAAGAAAGGCAAAGGTAGACCTAGGAAGACTTGGGCTTATTGTATTAAAAATGATCTTAATTTATTAGAACTAAATGATAAGATGACACTAAATAGGACGCAATGGAGAAAAAAGATTCATGTAGCCGACCCCACGTAGTGGGATTAAGTGGACTCAATAATGGTTAAAAATGATCTTAATTTACTAGAACTAAATGAAAATATGACACTAAATAGGACGCAATGGTGATGATTTTAATTTATTAGAAAGACAAAGGTAGACCTAGGAAGACTTGGGCTTATTGTATAAAAAATGATCTTAATTTACTAGAAGGAAATTAGATTCGACTTGTGTTAAGAAAGGCAGAGGAAGAACATAGGAGACATGGGCTTATTGTATAAAAAATGATCTTAATTTACTAGAACTAAATGAAAATATGGCACTAAATAGGACAGGCTTATTGTATAAAAAATGATCTTAATTTATTAGAACTAAATGAAAATATGACACTAAACATGACTCAATGGAGAAAAATCTTATTGTATAAAAAATGATCTTAATTTATTAGAACTAAATGAAAATATGACACTAAATAGATATTGTATTAAAAATGATCTTAATTTACTAGAATTAAATGAAAATATGACACTAAATAGGACTCATTGTATTAAAAATGATCTTAATTTACTAGAACTAAATGAAAATATGACACTAAATAGGACGCTATTAAAAATGATCTTAATTTATTAGAACTAAATGAAAATATGACACTAAATAGGATGCAATATTAAAAATGATCTTAATTTACTAGAACTAAATGAAAATATGACACTAAATAGGACGCAATGGTGAAAGAAAAAGGATTCATGTAGCCGACCCCACGTAGTGGGATTAAGGCTTTATTGTTGTTGTTTTATGTTGATGTTTCTAATGATGTTGTTAGACTTAGATATTTTTCTTTCTCACTGAGGAAGAAAGCCAAAATATGGCTTAATTCATTAGCACTGGGGTCCATCATAATTAAGGGAGATTTAGCTCATAAATTTCTTACCAAGTATTTTCCACCCTCAAAACAGCTAAGTTATGGAACGATATCGCATCATTAAGTCAATATGAGAGTGAATCAATTTACAAGGATTGTAATGGTTTAAAGAACTTCTTAGGAAGTTTCCACATCATGCATTACATGTTTGGCTTATTATACAAACCTTCAATAACAAATTAGTTAGATCTTTAAGAGCAATTATAGATGCAGCTGCAGGTGGGTCGCTCATGTACAAACCTTATGAAGAGGCTTATTCTCTTATTGAGGAATTACTTCAATGAATTTCTTCTGATGAATAAATTGATTAAAGAAAGAGGATTTTTTTCCTCTAATGGTCAAGTAGAAGTGGTGATTACACAAAGACTCTGGGAAATATTTTGTTACACTATAACTGTTGCAATTATTTATGTCATTAAGGAGCTCTATGTCAATCTTCCGGAATTTTATCAAGGATTAGTCTTTGTCAGAGATAAGTTGGTACCATTTAGTCCATCTAGCATTAACGAATTATTTCATTTGAAGAATATGTCTATTTGCAGCTATGCCAATTTTGCCCCAACCAAAGAAAAATTAGACAATTTTTTTAGATTCCTTACTGACAGTGAAGGAACTTGGAGAATGAAGAATGAATCAAATGCAAGTTTTCCTACTTCGAAGTTAAACTTAACCACAAAAGCTTGGCATTTCTTCAGTGTCGTCAGGTTGTTTCCTACTACAAACCTTAGGAGAGTATCAAAGGAAACTGCTATTCCAAATTTCTTCATTCAAAGTGGTAAATCGATTGTTGTTGGAGCGTTAATTTTTTAATCCATAATTAGTTTTTCAGTAAATGGAATGACCAAGGGGCTAGGACATCTGGCTGTTATATTTTATCTGTGCATTCAAGCCCAAGTACCCTATGAGAATTGGTAAAAGGTACTTCTGTCTTGGAAGCCCATGAACCAATTCGTTGTGATGTGTAACATTGATATTCTAGCAATGAATGATGGAAAATCTTATATGGATCAGTCTTTTTTCGCCCTTCGACATCATTGTCACGGTTACGATGAGTTGCCAACATTGCAAGAGTAGCAGAAAAGATTAAGAAGTTAGAGGAGGGAGTGACTATTATTCATACCAAAATTAGCAACATCTTCAATCAATTTGACCATTTTGACTGGTAGATTAAGCTTCGTGAAGATCATCTTGCAAATTTCCAGTAGGCCCAAATAAGGATGTACTAGAAAAATAAGTGGACCATAGAAGAATCTACAGAAGAATATCCTACTGCCCTTTTTATAATCTATATGTGCACCACCAATCGATGAAAGAGAATGTCAAGGAGAAAAACATTAATGAAGAAAATGAGTAGTGGCCTTTATGTGTAAAACTCTGATTTTTAGATGTATATTTTTGTGTATCGAAATCTGATTTCTAAGTGTATGTGAGTTTATATGTCTGTATTTTTGTGAGTTGATTTCACTATTTTTTTTGAAATGGCTTATTAGTTTATGTAATACATGTGATTGTTTGTTTGTTTAGAACTAATGAATGTGATTATATGTTTATGTGTATTTTAGTGTGTTTGTTAGTATGATTTAATTGTTAGTGTACTTTATCTATAATTAGGTGTCGACATGTTTAGGTTGGCTGATTTGATTGGGATTGTTTCTATTTAAGTGTCGAGTGTTTGTGAAAGTTGAGAGAAGTTTGAAAGATGATAAAATATCAAAATGAATGTTGAGTTGAGCAAATTAGGGTCCAGAACCTTTGGTGAATAGTGTTTTTCTCTATAAAAATCAAAATTAAAAAAAAAATAACTAAGCACTGGCACCTAGGTGCCGAGAGCTAGCACCTAAGTGCTAGTATCACGAGAAGTAGGGCACCTAACCACAAAAATCTGGTGTCTAGGCGCCAAACCAGCTGAACCACCAATTTATTACAATATGGATCGATTCACACCAATTTTACCGCTGGAATCATCTTCTTCCTCCCTAACTCATCACAATAGCGCCTTAAAGCTTCCCGTAGATTGTGATTTTTGAAGCTATTGAGCTAAAAAAACTCTGAATTTCTTCTTCTTTGGGTAAGATCAACACTTTGTCAAAAATAATTTCTTATTTCACCATGGATTTCTTCCACATTGTGAAAGTGCCGAAAATAAAAAAAATCTTTGAGAAATTTTTGGAAAATCCATGACAGAGGTCTTTTTAGTTTGGAAAAAGTGTGTAGGAGCTTATAGAATATCTATTTGAAATTTATTTGGATTTTTATTCAATTTTTGTTAGATTTCATATGGATTCTAAAACCAAGAGGGGAAAAAGAAAGGAAGGTTTTTTTATCACATGAGATTTGTAAGTTTTAAAGCCCAGAATCGATTCAATGATGTACTCATGATAAAACATTTGCTAACGAAAAGTTTTGCCAAACCCAGGGGGCTTTTAAGAATTTGTTAGTGGCATGACTATAAGAAAGTTTCTGCTACTTTACTGTCATAGCTGTTATTTTTATTGTGCGTGAGTTTTATGTAAACCTCTCTGAGATTTCTTATGAATCTGTGATAGTTAGGGAGAAACAAGTCTACTTCACTCCAGAATGTATCAACGCTTTATACTCTTTGAGGGATGTTTCCAACTGCTACTATTCTGATATCAATCCTACTGAGTCAGAGCTCAATGAGAATATAGCATTTCTGACTAATTGAAGGGGAACATGGAAGATAAAAAACGAACATTTGGTAAATTTCTCTTCTTCTCAGCTGAAAGCACAATCTAATGCATGGCTTTACTCTATTTCAGCTAGAGTTCTTCCATCGAATCGTTTGAGTGAAATGACTAGGGAGAGCAAATTTAAATTATTGCATTCAGAGGATGAAAGCCATAGATATTGTTTCTCTTATTTACAAGAATATTATCAATTCCTCAAAAAGAGGTACTATAGGAGGCCTAGGATACCCTTCTCTCATTTTTACTTTCTACCAATTGTTTAATGTTAGTTTTTAGAGATTGGAAGAATTAATGGAGCCACTAAAAACTATCAGTAAGGCTAATGTGGAACTATATGGATTACATGCTATTCATGGATATGGGGCTAGAGCTTTAGATATTTCATCTACTTCTAGGGCCTCTACTGCTCATGCATCTACTCATCCTTCTACTAGCTTGGATATTTTGCTTGATCGTGTACAGGAGTTATAAGATGATATATCATTCATACAGAGTAAAGTATAAGACATTGATGATCATTTGGAACACTTTGACTTTTATCTCAAATGGATGCGTGATTACGAGGAAGGTTTCCATACCTCTCTTGTGAAATTTCTTAAAGGAGATAAGACTGTAGATTTTCCTTCCTATCCTACATATATGAGATTTGAACAACATAGCCCTACGGTGCAAGATGATGATGAGGAGGAGGATGATGAGTAGTAGCTTAATTATCAGTTTGGGTGTACTTGTTTTTTTCTAGCTATTGGTGAATTTATTATTTTACTTTGTTGTATTTCGTTATCATGTACCTAGTATTATTTAGTATTACAGCTTTTTGGATTTTGTAATTGTTCTTTTTTTTGTACTACTATTTACTTTACATTGTAGTTCATATATATTTTTTATTGTTTGATAGAGTAATCCTTTACTTAGCAATTATTCATGATTATAACATGTTTAATTAATAAATTACTTTCTGCTACACACCTGTCTTTACTGTTTATACATGTATACCTCTTCATGCTTAGGAATTTTCATAGAAAATAATTTAGAAAAATTTGTGTCCTGCCTACATTCCTACATTAAATGTTTTAAACTATTTAAAAAAATCTAAGTTTTAGGGAGGGAGAAAAAACTTTAAAAAAAATTAAGCTTTATTTATCCTCAATAAACTACATTTTAAATTTATTTCTAAATAACATATGGTTTGTGGTGTTATTTTTAGGAAACCATATTTTTTATTCTATGAATATTATAGTAGACTTATATTAAAAATTTTTTGATGATAAGGGCTAGTTTTAGAGTTAAGATATTTAATATAAAAGAATAGGGATACACTTTTACTATTCATAGTGAGAAAATTATATTTTTAAAACACTAAGAATCTTAGATTTACACTTTAACAAGAATTAAGACTATATGAAAAATCATTTTTATATTAATACACATTATAAAGTAAAAAAATGTGATAAGTTTTTAACTTTGGTAAGAGAATAGTAAAACTCAAAATCATTAAAGGCTATCTACATATAGTAATCCTCACATAAAAGAGTAAGGATTAAAAAGATTGTGAAAGAAAAGAAAAAGAAAAGAAAAGTGAAAAGAAAATATGTGGGGAGAAGCTTGAGGAGATGCCAAATTAAAAATTGTCCTCACTTGAATCATCTTAAATGAGGAAACTTAATTACAATTCTGAGCTTATTATCAATTCTAAATGTAATAGTCAAATCTTACCAATAAATTTCTCGTATAATCCTATATTTTAATTCTTCTACAATTCATAAGTATGAAAAATTACAATTATTTTTTAAATGAATAGAAAAGAAGAATTCCTAACTTAATTACTAGATATTCTTATACCCTATTTCTAGCCTAAGTTATTGAAAATTTTTTTAAAGTCACACTATCACATTTATGGGACAAAACTAAAGGAATTTTTAAAGAAACTCACTGTCATAAGTTAAAGTATTTGTTTTATAACATAAGAGAGTTACTTGAGGACAAGTAATAGTGAAGTTTGTGGGAATTGACATGCCTAAAAATGTGCTACTTTTATATATACATTTTATGTTCATTTTTTATTGATATTTCACTTTAATAGAAGGTATTTTGCATTTTTTTATTTTTAGGTACAGGAGATGGAGTTTTGGAGAAAAGGAGCAAAAATGGAGCAAAATGGGGTCAAATGGAGCAAAGGAGCAAAAAGTGAACTAGTGCGTAGGTGCCAGCTTCTGGCGCCTAGGCGCTAGACCCTATACGTGAAAACATAGAGCCCGACACCATGGTGCAAAGATTTAGCTCCTATGCACCAGACAGTTATTTCAGGCTTCTAGAAGGTTGGAGCCTAAGCACCAAAATCAGTTTTTTTTTTTGTAAATTCAATGTATTTGGACAAATTTGAAGGAGCATCTGAGGTGACTCGTGGGGGATTTCAAAGATTATACAAAGAAGAGCCTCTTAGTTCCTAAAAGCAAAAAGGAAGAAAGGAGAGAGGGGGGAGAGAAGTGTAGAGTGGTTAATATTTCCAACACTTATTGAGTGCAGAAGAAGAGAAAAAGTGAGAGATTTTTTTCATTTTTTTGCATTTTTGAGTGATATTTGAGAGTAATTGTAAGAAGAATTCTTTATAGAAGCTTCAGAAAATTTGCTTGGGAAGGAGTTTGAGATAAGTGTTTTGTATTTTGTTAAGTTTTATGAAACTTTATTGCGTAAACATGCTTTTATATATATGTGTGTTGTTGTTTCGTTCCAGTGAAATCTGAGTAGTTTTCTTCATCTTTCTCATTTTGATGAGAAATAATCATGTGTAGGATTATACTTGTTTGGCATTTCTTTTATTTCATAATTGTGATGATTCATTATTGCACACTTAATTTACTTATAAAGTATGGCCAATTGGTAAATTAAAACTTGTGGTGAATCATAATAACCCAGGATGGCTATGAATTCCTAAACTAGTAGAATCACATTTCACTATTGGGTGAAGGAAAAGTAGTCCATTGAGCAGTGCAAATAAATAGAGAGATTAGTTTAGATGGGTGTAGATTGGTGATTTTAGGGTGACAGGCAAGAATTATAATCAATTTAATCTAGTGTTTGGAACCTAAAGCTTGGTTAGCCAAATTGAGGGCTTACGTGGGTATTCTAGAGTAATAGGCTAGAATCTACCCCACATTACCAATGATTTAGAAACTTTACACTAAGTTAACCAATGTTCTTTATGCACTCTGAAGAGGGTAAAAGATGTGCTCCTATTTGTCATAAAACTACATTTAATTTTATTCAAATTTGATTCCTACACTTATTATAATCTCATTGCAAGGAGAAGAATTTTTCTATACAATTTGAACTTTTCTACATAAATGAGTTTAGAAAANGCAGCTGCAGCTTCTAAGCTTTTCAGTTGCAGCTGCACTGCCATGGAAAGCTGCTGCGGGGAAGCTGCTGTGGGGAAGCTGGTTGTCTGTTTGGGACAGCTGCGTGAAAAAAGTTGTGATGTAGCTGTTTCTGTAGAAATGACCATTCTGCCCCTGTTTTGTAATGTTGTGATTAACAGAACTGTAATAGTCATAAATTTAATACTTTTATAACAACAGTTCACTTAAAAACAGTACAAAATTATAAATACATACATCAATTCATAGTGAGTATCAAAACTGCAAAAAAAAACTTAAAACTATTAAAATATCAATTAATAAGATGATTATATTAATTTTAACATTCAGACGGTATAGCTCATGTAGTAAACTTCCCACCAGTGATTTTATCCATTCCTAATCACCATCGCTAAGTTTCTTATAGAGAAAGTATACATTTTCCTCGCTATAAAGAAACATCAAAAACAGGGTGTTTAGAAAGAAAAGTTAAGCTTTATCAAATAATGTTATGTTGCGTTGCATAAGAGAAAATAGTCTCTATTCTTATAGAGTGTGATTTATCACAAAAAACATGGAGTGCGTGCAAGTCTGGTATATAAATTTTGTGTGTTTTTAGCACAAAGCAAGCCCATGGAATAACAAGATTGCTAAAAATAGTGCAGAATTAAAACATTACCAAAACAAAACCCTACACAANCAACCTTAATTCATAGATAATTTACCTATAGTTTAATTAGAGTTTTACTAACTTGATAAAAGAGTTTTTCCTGCCCCATGGGATTGACACTTGAGGATTAAAAGAATTTCCTATATTACTTGAAACGATACGTGCACTTGCTTAGTATTCCTATTGTGTAAAATTGAATTGTGAAGAAAAACGAGAATTATTTATTAATTGAAATTAAATTAATTACAAACTAAGCACATACAAATTGTGTTTGTGGGATCAAACACCTGCTCCTGCACCTGTTGTTATCACAACTCTTGTGACACCTAATCTTGCACTTGTTGTTATCACCCCTCCTTTGACACCTACTCTTGCACCCGCTGATGCCCCGTATGTTGTGATACCTACTGCTTTCGCACCTACTCCTNAAACTGATTAGGATAATTCTGCATAAAAGTCATGATGAATGCAATAATACTGAATCAACCCAATGCATTTGTCTACCTTTCAAAAATTCCAAAACATGTGTTCTGTAAATAGGCTGCCTAGGCACTCCCTACCTGCATTTCTTGCCAAAATTTTGACACTTGCATTTAAATTTTAAGAGACTGGACAAAACTAATGAGATATATAACCAGAAATTGTTAACATCAGATTCATAACAAGGAAATTTTTCCATGACAACAATATTTGAGAAAGCATTGCAACATATTAGAGAAATGGTTAAGGATTGCTCCTTCTACTATCAGCCCAGAAAGGAAATTTTGGATAACAGTTGGCATCTATATCAAGTTGGACAGCCATATATACGGCCATTGCTTCTGCTTTTAAGGAATTAGTAGCAAAACAAAGGGAAGAAAAATATAATAAGCACTTTCTCATTTCAATTCTAGACATGTCTCTAATGCCTGCACATCTCTTATGTATTTACATATCTAACACCTAAACTTTGTTTTCTTACATTTACACCACTCAAATCTTTCATATCGCATCAAAAAATACCATTTCTATCTATTTTTTAGAAGTTAAATACAGCTTTTAGGTGTTAGATATGTTAATACAAAGGAATTGTGTGGTATGAATGCAAATTTCCCAATATATATATATATATATATAATGGACACTGCAATTCAGAAGACCTGCATCTACTAGAATGAAAGGATAGTGCAGAAAACTCAATCCATATGTAATGTATATGGGAATAGAACCAGAATTTCAAAAATGAACTTTCAACTAACTTTTGCTTAAATGAATTAAATCCCATAAACACATGCCACCAAGCATGGCCCCGCAGGAGTTCTGAAAATTTTGTTGTTTGGTTGACAGAAAAATAAATGTAGTGTTTAATTACAATCTATTTGAAAGAAAAAAGTTGTTTTAAACTACAAGCAAAAGATTTATGTTGGAATTTATAATCAAGCACCCGTTCAGACTGATGTACTCTAGATTGGAGATAAAATCTGTAATGTACATCCATTTTGCAGAGCTTACACCCTGTTATGAAAATATGGACAAGGTTCACGCTACCCTCCCAACCAATCATCCAATTCCTATGTTTTTACATATATAACACCTAAACTTCACTTTATACCTTTATACCACCCAAATCTTTCATTTATACCACCCATATGATTTTATTTGATACATTTCAAGAAAAGAGAAAAATAAACATTACATTAACTAAAGCAAAAAAGAACAGATTGAACACAACTGTTTAAATCCGAAGCATTTTTGATAAATGATTTACTTGATGTGCCATGAACAAACTTTTATCAAGCCTAATCTAGTGTTTGGAACCTAAAGCTTGGTTAGCCAAATTGAGGGCTTACGTGGGTATTCTAGAGTGACAGACTAGAATCTACCCCACATAACCAATGCTTTAGAAACTTTACACTAGGTTAGCCAATGTTCTTTATGCACTCTGAAGAGGGTAAAGAGTAGGCGTGCTCCTATTTATCATAAAACTACATTTAATTTTATTAAAATTTAATTCCTACACTAATTTNATGAATTAAATCCCATAAACACATGCCACCAAGCATGGCCCTGCAGGAGTTCTGAAAATTTTGCTGTTTGGTGGAAAGAAAAATAAATGTAGTGTTTAATTACAATCTATTTGAAAGAAAAAAGTTGTTTTAAACTACAGGCAAAAGATTTATGTTGGAATATATAATCAAGCACCCGTACAGACTGAAGTACTCCAGATTGGAGATAAAATCTGTTCCCTTTTATGAAAATATGGACAATGCTCACGCTACCCTCCCAACCAATCATCCAATTCCTATGTTTTTACATATATAACACCTAAAATTCACTTTATACCCTTATACCACCCAAATCTTTCATTTATACCACCCATATGATTTTATTTGATACATTTCAAGAAAAGAGAAAAGTAAACATTACATTAACTAAAACAAAAAAGAGCAGATTGAACACAACTGTTTAAATCCGAAGCATTTTTTATAAATGATTTACTTGATGTGCCATGAACAAACTTTTATCAAGCCTAATCTAGTGTTTGGAACCTAAAGCTTGGTTAGCCAAATTGAGGGCTTACATGGGTATTCTAGAGTAACAGACTAGAATCTACCCCACATAACCAATGATTTAGAAACTTTACACTAGGTTAACCAATATTTTTTATGCACTCTGAAGAGGGTAAAGAATAGGCGTGCTCCTATTTGTCATAAAACTACGTTTAATTTTATTAAAATTTGATTCCTACACTAATTATAATCTCATTGCAAGGAGAAGAATTTTTCTATACAATTTGAACTTCTCTACATAAATGAGTTTAGAAATATTTAGCATTTCCTTTAAGGTTAGATATAGAATTTGTAGGTATTAGTTACTTCTTTTTACACATACAATTTCAACCTTAATTCATAGATAATTTACCTATAGTTTAATTAGAGTTTTACTAACTTGATAAAAGAGTTTTTCCTACCCCGTGGGATTGACACTTGAGGATTAAAAGAATTTCTTATATTACTTGAAACGATACGTGCACTTGCTTAGTATTCCTATTGTGTAAAACTGAATTGTGAAGAAAAATGAGAATTATTTATTAATTGAAATTAAATTAATTACAAACTAAGCACGTACAAATTGTGTGTGGGATCAAACACCTGCTCCTGCACCTATTGTTATCACGACTCCTGTGACACATAATCTTGCACCCGTTGTTATCACCCCTCCTGTGACACCTACTCTTGCACCCGCTGATGCCCCGTATGTTATGATACCTACTGCTTTCGCACCTACTCCTCCATCTATTGTGGCAGTTACTACTACTAGAACACTAACTGCCCCGCCAAGTCCAGCCTCGCTGCACCAACAACTCTTGAGCATGACATGTTGACTTATGCCCATCCTTGGGGGTACATTTACTGTCATATGGGGACTCGTAAACTATTTTTAACATTATATTTTTTTGTTCTTCATACTATATGTTTTTTTAACTAATTTATTTCTTAATAAAATTCTTTCCACATAAGTTACCCATCATCTGCATCATAGAGATTATCAGGAGCAGGTAGGATCAACTCTATCTCTCATGGACATGTGGTTTAGGGATTTTAAGGTGTGATCGTGTAATTTGAATCAAAATTTTAAATTTGATTTATTTTTTACGTTGCATATGTCATTCACCTGATGCCACGATCCCCAACATTAGATCCGTCTAGTTTTTGAGATTTGGGGTAGGCATTGCCTAGGAGACAGGAACCGAGAGGCTATGGGCTAGCAGCTTACTTGGATTAGTTAGACGCTTTGGGGTCAATTGACTACAACCTGTGGCCTCTTCTAATNAATTTTAAATTTGATTTATTTTTTACGTTGCATATGTCATTCACCTGATGCCACGATCCCCAACATTAGATCTGTCTAATTTTAGAGATTTGGGGTAGGCATTGCCTAAGAGACAAGAACCGAGAGGCTATGGGCTAGCAGCCTACTTGGATTAGTTAGACGCTTTGGGGTCAATTGACTACAACCTGTGGCCTCTTCTAACTATGAGNGTAAAAGGGCACTTTTGTAATGTGGTACCGCTCACCTACCACATCTCACCAACCGCTCACCTACCGTTTACCTACCGCTCACCTACCACTCACCTACCGCTCACCTACCACTCTCTTCCTTCTATAAATAGAGAGGGTGTGAGGCTTAGGAGAGCAAGGGAAGAGATCTTAAGGGTGTGAGGCTTAGGAGAGAAAAGGGAAGAGATCTTAAGCTACCACAAAACAAGAGAGAATAGCTAGAGAGCTAGAGAGGATGAGAGCATCTTGAGGCCTTGCATTAAGGTGTCGCTTGAGAGGGAGGTCATAAAAGGAAGATGAGGGCTCATCTCTATGTATAAGCTATGTATTCTCCATTTCTTTTGCCTTAGTGAACTATTTGATTGATTCCCTTCCGTGGACGTAGATCCAATTGGATTGTAAACGATCTGTGTTTGCTTGTGTTCTTTGCGTCTCATTTCTATGCCAGGAAGTACATATCTCACAACACTAAATTTGGCATGTTTATCGTCGAATCGAGTGTCTAGCGAGAAAATCCAACAAGCTTAAAATCACTCAACTATGAGGTTATTAAGACATCCAAATCCTCAAAATCAAACGTAAGTAAAGGGTATTAGCATGGACCATCTGGTCAGATATGGTTAGGGAAGTTATGCGATAAAAGAATAAAATCCCCATCCAAAAACTTATAAATGGACTCCCTCTCTTCAAATGGTGAGGAAGGAAAGAAGAGAAGAAGAGGTAAAATTTTTTGGATTATTTTTGAGAGAAGACCAGGCTGACAAGTAACCACCAATCTCTATAGCTGCCAATCAGTGTCGATCACTAGTCTCCAAAGTCGTTGACCAGCATCGACAATCACACGTTGTCACCACCTGTTGTTATTGACTAACGGTCATTGATGATCATTGCTTGCAACCATTGTAGCTAGAGTACAACTATAATTGAATTTCTTAATCCTTCTCTAGTGTAATTTAACCCCATTCTTTCTGTTGTGAGGGAAGAGCATACACTTATACTTATACACATAGTAGATTACTTTGATTATTCTAGATCTTATTATTTTTTCTCATTTTTCGGGTTTTTTACGAAAAAAAATTGGTATATGCACATGCCTTTTTTCTTTTAACTGTGCATGTTTGATATTCGTGTAATGTTAAAATTTTAAATTATGGTTCGTTTGCAACCAATTTTCTAACACTCAACAAGTTCAATTTTTTTAATACTTCTTTCACTCATGAAATTCCACGTTGATTGAACAGTCAAATTAAAATTAATTACTTAAAATTTTGTTTAGAAAAACATTACTGAATGAAAGTGGGATTTGAAATTTGTGAAAAAAAATCATACTTCAGTTTATTGTTCTGCAAAAAAGATTCTTTCTATCTAAGAGCAATGCAAATTCAGCATGCTATTACGAACGTGGTGATTTCCGATCAACCGCTCCAGCTAAACCATTTGGTCACATGCGTAATCTCCACCTATCCAAGCCTTCCGNAAAAAAGATTCTTTCTATCTAAGAGCAATGCAAATTCAGCATGCTATTACGAACGTGGTGATTTCCGATCAAGCACTCCAGCTAAACCATTGGGTCACATGCGTAATCTCCATCTATCCAAGTCTTCCAGCTACACTTGAGCTAGAGAGCTTTGCTGGCGCACTTTAGAGAAGCACAAATCAATATTACTCAAAACCCAACACTTGCTCAACATTTTAATAATCAATAAAAAGTCCATGTACTGTATGTTATTCTTAACAACTTGCAGAACCATTACGAAAATATATAATTTTTTTTATCTCTATCTCCTCGCAACCGCTATAACTTTATATTATTTCTATCATTAACATTAATTATTCAATTAACAAACCCACAGTTCTTCCTGATTTCACCTTGCTCATTTGTGAGAACCTCAAGCCTTCCCATGTTGAGCATAGAAATACCAAAATCTTTGAAGAACTNTACAATAATAATTTTCTGATGCATTAGAAGCAAATCTATACTTATACACAAAATAGCACATACCAAGGCAACCACATCCCTTGCAACCAGTGCTACAATATCTGCACAAGAGACAATCCCAGGGCAAGTTTCTTCTAATTTTTCCTTAATTCGATCGAACACTCCGTAGCCTCTAATGCTTAAATTTGGAGCCGCAACTTTCTCTGTAACATTATTTGATGTAGGATTCAACAATATTGAAGCATCACATCCCTGAAATTTTTTNNNNCAATTGAAGTGTGGAAATATTTGGGAGATTTGGGAGTTTCTTAGCTTACTAAACTCTTTAATGTTANTTTTCAGATTAATGACACTACTTTTACTGCTGGGGATCATAACACTAAGTATTTTCATGGCACTCTAAAGCAAAGAAGAAATATTAATAACATCTTGAAAATTATAAATTATAATGGGCAAATTTTAACTAGCATGGATGATATTGGTGCAAGTGTTGTTAGCTATTTCGCTGAGCTTTATCAATTCCATACTAATGTTAATCCTATTGATACCACTTTCTTTATTGATAATTATGATTATATTAATGGCCTCAATTTAACACAATCACATGAAGAACATGAAATTCTTGATGCTTTCAAGTCTATTTCTCCTAACAAAGCTCCAGGCCGTGATGATTTTTCCTCCTCTTTCTACACTCACACTTGGGATGTTATTAAGAAGGAGACTGTTCTTGCTATATAAAGATTCTTCCTTGGGGATACTCCAAGTAAATATTTCAGTTCTGCCATGATTGTGCTTATACCTAAGGGTATTGATAAGACTTATTGGGATAATTTCCGCCCTATTTCTCTTACTACTGTTATTTACAAAGTTATAAGTAAGAACATTGTTAATAGATTGCAACCTCATCTTTCTAAAATCATTGCCCCTCAACAATCCGCTTTTATTAAATGTAGGGATATTACTGATAATATTCTTTTAGCTCAGGAGATCATAAAGGATCTTGATAAAAAATGCAGGGGAGGTAACATGGTCCTTAAGTTGGACATTAAGAAAGCTTTTGACACTATAATCTGGACTTCATCATTTATATTCTCAAGGCAAGGGGCTTTAAATAGGATTTTTGCTTACTTATCAAGAGATGGTTCTCTAACAACTTCTACAGTGTGATGGTAAATGACAAACCTCATGGTTTTTTTTCTGCAAACAGGAGCATTAAACAAGGAGATCCACTTTCTCCCATTATGTTTATTATTGCATTTGATTATCTTTCTATGCTCATTAATCGACAATGACAACATCATCCATACATGTAATTTGCTCATAAATCAAAGATTGTGGTTAGTCACCATGCTTATGCTGATGATCCTATGTTATTCTTAAATGCTAGTAAGCCTGCCATTAAAGCTACCATGTCTTTGTTAAAGAATTTTCAAAGAAATTTTGGGTTGATGTTTAATATGGCTAAATTCTCTATCTATTTAGGGAAAAGTTCCTCTTCAAATTTTCACACCTGGGTTTATCTAAGCTTCCCATGAAATATCTGGTTGCAATTTATCTAAGCTTCCCATGAAATATCTTGGAGTGAACATTCTTAGAGGCAGAAAAAAACAAACTCAAATGGATGATTTTATTGAGAAAGTTAAACTCAAGATCAATGATTGGAAAAATACTTTTTTATCCAATAGTGGTAGACTTACTTTACTGAAAAGTGTCATTTGCCCACTCCCTCTTTACTCTATGTAGGTTCTTAAAACCAAGAAGAGCACATAAAATACTCTTGAAACTATTTTCAACAAATTCCTTTGGAAAATATATAGATCTTCTAAAATTTGGACTAATTGGAAGTACAATAGTAAGCCTCTTTCTACTGGGGGGCTTGGATTTAAAAATTTACAACAGGTCATTGATATCAATTTATGTAAGCTTTGGTTCAAATTTTGTTTGGGTGAGTCCTTATGGGCTCTATTCATGAAGCATAAGTATTTTAAATACTTACATCCTTCTATTGTTACTTAGAAGGTGGGGGATTCCAAACTTTGGAAGGCTATTATTTCTTCTAGGGATGTGGTATCTCATTTTATTTTCTTGGACATTGGGGATGGTAGCATATCTTTCTGGAATGATGATTGGGGTTTCTGTTCTCATAGAGATTTGCCTACCTCTGGCTCTGATTCTAACCTGTTAATTTCTGATTGATGGACAGATGGAGGATGGAATTTAGCGAAGTTATAATCTTTAGTTGTTGAATTAGCCCCTATTATTACCACTATAGCTATAAGAGCTTGTGAAAAATATATTCATTTATAGAAATTTCAAAGTAGATGTTCTGTCACTAAATTGCTTTACTCTAAGCTGCATACTTTTCCACTTTGGAAATGGAATTGCTACACTTGGCATAAATACATATCTCCTTCCATCTCCTTTTTCATATGGAGATATTTTCATAACTTGCTTCCACTCGATGATATTCTTAAATTGAAAGGCTTAAAACTTGCTTCCTTTTGTTATATTTGTAAAAAGGATGTTGAACCTTCGACTCATCTATTTTTTGAATGCCCTTTTGTCAAAGAATTTTGGAATCGATTGGGAGGCTATTTTGGTATTAATTGGCCCTCCAATCTAAATTTAAATATTGCTCTTGACATTTGGAAGGATGTGGATCCTTCTTTTAAAAAGCTTTACAATTTTCCTTCTATTGTGCTATTGTTCATTTGAATGGCTCNAGTTTGTCCATTTCAAATTTAAGGTTGCTGGAAAGACTGGTTTCACTACATAATCTATACAGGATGTAATAAAGATGCTAGAAGCTCCATTTGGCATGAACTTACTAATATTGGAAGCTCTATGAACTCCCCTTGGCTGGTGGGAGGTGATTTCAACTATGTGGCTGACCTTTCTGAAAAAAGAGGTGATAAGTGATCCTGTTACAGTTTATGTGACACAGTATAATAATGTCTTTAATTATAATTTTCACTTATATTTCCTTGCTCTACAACAATACCAAAAACCTGATCCTGAAGAAAATAAAAATTCAACTTATTTATATATATTGGGATACTACACAAGTATATGTATCGTTATCAAGTAATATAGGAATTTTTGATTAAGACCTAAATATCAAACCCACGAAGAAATACACAATATGCACTATTGAAAAGAAAACTTTCTATTTTAAAAAGATAATTACTTAAACTAAAAATATTTTTGCAGTATTAAAATTCAAATCTTTTTGGTATTTTTGATATTTTGATAGAACAGTAACAATTTAGAAAGATAACTGGAGCTTATGTAAAAGAAGAGCACTAATTTGAAAAATATCTTTCTCCTTATCACGAATCAGTAATAAGTAAAGGAATTCTATTGTGGAAGTATGCAAATTGTGTTATGTCAAATAGGAGCAATTATATTCATTACCCTTACTAAAGAGGCTATAAAGAACATTGGCTAATTTAAAGTTTGAATAGTTCTGAAGACTTGCTAGGCAAAGAAGATACCAGCTCTCACTCTAGAGTTCCCTCAATTCCCTCCACCTAGGGCTAACATCTCGTATCATAACCTAAAAAAATAAACCAAGTTGGGGGCTTTAACCTCTAACTTTAAAGTCCTCTAACTCTACACCCTTTAATTATTATTTCCCTATTTATTTGCACTAAATCATTTGAATTACATTCTCATTCATACAAGCTCATGAGATTCTTTCCAATTGTTGACTAAGATAATACCAGCCAAATTTTTATATGTTCTCACAACAAATTTTAACATTTCGATAGGTCAAATCAAGAAGTAAATGAAGTTCAAGGATTTAAATCATCACAACTTCTTCCAATATTAAAGATCAATACTCTCCATAACTTCCATCCAAACTTTAATTACTTATCATTTTAAAGAGAAAGATAAAGAAAACTACTCAGAATCTACGAACAAAACAAAATCACACTTTAGTTTAAAAGTGGAAATAATTGTCAAACCATTAAGAAGTCTCGATTAAAACTAAAATNTCTACACCCTTTAATTATTATTTCCCTATTTATTTGCACTAAATCATTTGAATTACATTCTCATTCATACAAGCTCATGAGATTCTTTCCAATTGTTGACTAAGATAATACCAGCCANCTTTTTCATTTTGGAAGCTTTGCTTAATGAAACCTCACTTACCATTTTAGAGGGTAATCCTAATAATGGGCTACCTGCTGATTTAAATGAAGATTGTCATGCTATGAATGTAAGTGTGACTACTGATGGTAATGTGCTAAATGAAGAGGGTAATGATCCTAATGAGAATGTGGATAATGTGGCTAATGTTGAGATTTTGGATGCATATTTACCAACAATTTCAAAAGAGGGAAATGTTGTTTCTAAACAATCTCTGGGAATTAATGATTCTTCTATTTCTTCTCCTTCAAATGTTGATACTAATGCTCCTTTGCAACGTGCAGCTGAAACTCTTGAAAATGAATGGCAGGTTCAAAAGCATTGAAAAAAAAAGACTAAACACAACAATGAAATCTCAAGTCTCAATGCTAGCAATATTATATAAGAAGGTATTTATCATTCCGATGGAGAGCAGTTAGTCAACCCTACTAGATCTTCTAGAAGGGTGGGCTCACGTCATCATGCATAACATTATGGTTTGGAATATTAAGGGGGTGGCGGACCTTAACTCCCTTAGTAGACTCAAACACCTTGTTAGGGTTCATAAATTACTCATTTTTGCTATTTTAGCTCCTATGGTTCATGTCAACAAAGGCAGAATTCTCAATAAGTTTAAAGGATTTTGCTTCTATTACAACAAAAATAACAAAATTTGGCTTTTTTGGAAACTCTCCATCAATATTTCTATTATTGAAAATGAGGATCAATATGTTTTAACTCGGACCACTTTAGAAGATTTTTAAGGGTGGGGCACTTTTATTTATGCTGCTTCACAGTTGCAAGATATTTATTATGGTTAAAAGTTGAGATTATGGGAAATATTATTATGGAGAATTGGTTTGTTGGTGGTAATTTTAACATGATTATGACCTATGGAAAAAAAAGGGGAGGTAAAGTGAATCACTATGTAGAGGATCTAATAATAATCATTATTTTTAGAAATGATTATTTAGAATCCACTATGTAGAACTGATGTAGCTTTTATTAACAAGTTCACTAACTCTATTTCTAATCAGGACTTTTTGACTTGGGTTATTCTGGCTCTTCATTTACTTCGAGAAGAGGCTTTCTTTTTCAAAGGCTGAACCATTATTTGGGAAATTCAACATTTCTTAGTCATTTTCCTGTAGTGAGAGTTCGAAATTTGAGCTACGCTATGTCTGATCACAATCCTATATTGCTTACTTTGGCTTTCACTGTTAAACCAAGCATCTCCCGTTTCTAGTTTTTAAATGTTTAGACTTCTCATGAAGCTTATTTAAATTTTGCTAAGTAGGTTTGGCATTATGAGGGAGCTGGTACACCTTGGTTTGTCTTATGGCAACTGCATACAAAGATGGCNGGGGACTGTTTATAGATTCTATTGGAAAATGTACTACTTTTTTTTGCTTCCCCTTATGTTGCTACATCCTCTCTTGAAGCTGAAACTTGTGTTGTCTTTGCTGCTCTCCAAATTGCTACTTCCCTTAATATTTATAACATCGTGATGGAAACTGACTCTGAGAGTCATTACTTTATTCTCACAGGTAAGCATAAGATTTTTTAGTATATTGTAGCTATTATGAGAAGGATTTGGTATTACATTGAGGAGAACCAAATCAATATACATTAATATTTTATATATAGAGAAGGGAATGTCCCTGCGGATTGGTTAGCTAGAAGGGGAGTATATGGTGTCTTGGTTGGGGATACTCCTCCTCATTCTTTACTTACTCTTATAAACGGTGATTCATTTGATGCCCCATATGTTAGAATTTAGAGTATCTTTCTGCTCTTTTTTGGTTCAATGGTAGGATGTTGAAATAGAGGCTTGGTTTATTGGTAGGCTATTGGAAATTACTGTTTATTTTAATGGAAGGGTTTGTGCTAACTCTATTTACTTTTGTGGAAGGAAATATTGTACTACATATAGGCCTGACCGCGAGCCATTATCATATTTGGGGCTTTATCTTTGGAATACTAAGCTAAGATTTGAGGCTAGGACCAAATATCTCATTTATTTTTACTATGTTGTGCCTGTGGTGATGTTTTGGTGGTGGTTTACTGAGCAAGTGTGGGTTAAGACCATTAAACATTTTGACTTCCTCTTGGTGGTGGTTTATGTGATTTTGTTATGGTGGTCGTTTGCACCACATAACATTTCTCATAATTTTGATGTCCCTGATGTTATATTTCTGAACTTATTTAATGATTTGAGGCTAATGGCTCATTGTATTTATTCTTGGTTTAATGGAAGGCTCCTCAAAAGTGTTGTGTGCTTTATTAGTAAGGTGTGTGTTAACTCTGTTTACTTTGGGGGAAGGAAGTACTGGGAAATGTATAGTCCAGGATGTGAGCTAGTTTCATATTTGGCCTTGCCATATTTGGCCTTACAACTACTTTTTTGCTCTTGTATTGGGAGTCAGAATTGCTTCAAGATTTTTTGGCCTTATAATTCACACAATATTTTTTTGCACTTTGTGTACATGTTTACTTTGGGTATACTTCTTTGGATTGGTATATTTTTTGTTGGGATACATGTATTTTAGAATGTGATATCTTTTTTGCGCTTTATTTCTTATTTTTTTTGTGAAGTTGTAATGCGAACTGAGGAACCCTTAGGATTTCATGTATTTTCTTTTTTTTAGCAGGGATCCTCCTTCCCTCCTCTATTATGTATCTTTCTTTCTTATGATTAACACATAAGGAGCCACGAGCTGCTCTATTAGTTATATATATATATATATATATATA
>JXCR01143041.1:26958-41889 GCA_002079205.1 Phalaenopsis hybrid cultivar | reverse complement strand
TATATATATATATATATATATATATATATATATATATATATATATATATATTCATATATATGAATATAAAACCATGTTGGCAGTTGGGATTGCTCTGCGACCATAAAGGTGGCTGACGGCTGCTCTTTAGTGGAGGACCTCTTTGACTGTCTAGTTTTTTTTTGCGAGAGGTCTCCTGGGACTACCTGGTCTTCTTGGAGGAACTCCTGCAAGTTTTCAGCTTTCTCGAGTTTTTGGATTTTAAAATTTAGGGTTATTGTTCCATTGAAGCTGCCTGTCTTATGAATGGTTTTATTGGGTGTTCTATGTTGGAGTTTTGTTTTGTCTATGGCTGTTGTTAATATGCTGTTGGAGTGATTCTCCCATTCTCTAATCTCTATGGTGGTTATTGTGTCTCATGGCAACCTCTATTGATTTTGAGACCTATATACAATGGTCTAAAGCCACATTTGCCAATGTGGTTGGTAAGAGTTATGATTTTCAAAACTCTGTGGAACAGATGACAATCCCCACCTCCTTCCATGAGGGAGTTGACAATGGTGATCTCCCTTACATTAAACAACTATGTATAAAAGCAGGGAAACCTACTTCTATTTTTTTAGAATATGAAATCCACTCATTATCAACATCATTTAAGTTTACTTTAATTAGAAATTTCCAATAACAATTAGAAAATACTTTGAAGATTTAAAACTTCTAAGTGATTGAAAAGTTAGATTGGTGGATGGTAGACACATGCCCATACATTTGTCAAGGGGAGAAGACCGTACTATACTCTTCTACTAACAAGTGTTGGTCATAGAAGGTATGTCAATGAAATTATTAAAATGGTCTCCTGATTTTGATCCTAGTCAGGACCCCCCCATAATTTCTATTTGGTTCAAGCTCCCAAGCCTAAAGTTGCATTTCTTCCACCATCAAGTTCTCTTCACTATAGACACTGCTCTGGACAGACCCATGAAGCTAGATGTTCCAACTTACAACCTCTTAAGACCCTCAACAGCTAGAATCTTAATAGAAAGAGATTAACCTTCCTAAAGTTGATGAAATTTGGTTAGGAACTGCTCACAGTGGGTACTGACAGAAGATTGTGATGGACAAAAACCTTATTGCACTCATTGTAAAATGTTCGTACATTTCAATGCTAGATGTTTCAAACTACACCATAAGCCCAAAACTAGCTCCACCTCTCACGGTACTTCTACTCAGAGGGTGCTGCATCCACCTGTCCCAAATAAAGTTCCATCACACACTACTGAAAATCTAGAACAGTATGATCAAAGAACCATCACAGAAGACCCTATTATAGAAGTGGAACCCATAGTGTGTAAGGATTTTTATCCCAGTGTGGCTTCTAAAGGAGCATTTTTACCCTCACAGGTCCTTCCAGAATCTGAGAATATTACAGTGATGGAGAATGTGGTGGAATAGCTGGATAAATTGAATAGGGCCCAACCCTCCAATTTTGCCTTTGCATTTATGCCTTCACACGTCCTTCCAGATTCAGTAAACACTACATTGGTGGTGAATGTAGTGGAACAACTAGATAATCTTCCTGATTTAATTAGGGCCCAATCTATCCCCCTCAACATGGCTCCTTACCCTTTCATTCCCTTGGATTCCCCCCAATGGCTGCTCTTCAAAGAGAGTTGAATGAGGGCCAGCAGTTACAAAAAGCAAGGAAAAAGAAGAAACAAGTTGTAACTGCTAGAAGAAACTCCCTCACTAGGCTTACTAGGGGGATATCCAAATCATCCCATCATGATTAATCTTCTCTGTTGGAACATTAGGGGAGTGGCTCACCCACTCTTATTAAAAAGACTTCTTCATCTCAATAGAAAACAAAAAGTTTGGTGTATTACTATTCTTGAACCAATTTCTCACAAACATCCCCAAAAAGTGCTGAAACAATTTCATGGCTTCTCACATTATTCTACATCAACAATAAAATTTGGATCCTTTGCAGATATGAAATTACATGGTCAGTCCTTATTGATGATCCACAGTTTGTCCATTTCAAATTTAAGGTTGCTGGAAAGACTGGTTTCACTACATAATCTATACAGGATGTAATAAGGATGCTAGAAGCTCCATTTGGCATGAACTTATCAATACTGGAAGCTCTATGAACTCCCCTTGGCTGGTGGGAGGTGATTTCAACTATGTGGCTGACCTTTCTGAAAAAAGAGGTGATAAGTGATCCTGTTACAGTTTATGTGACACAGTATAACAATGTCTTTAATTATAATTTTCACTTATATTTCCTTACTCTACAACAGTACCAAAAACCTGATCCTAAAGAAAATAAAAATTCAACTTATTAATTTATATATATTGGGATACTACACAAGTATACGTATCGTTATCAAGTAATATAGAAATTTTTGATTAAGACCTAAATATCGAACCCACGGGGAAATACATAATATGCATTATTGAAAAGAAAACTTTCTATTTTAAAAAGATAATTACTTAAACTAAAAATATTTTTGCAGTATTAAAATTCAAATCTTTTTGGTATTTTTGATATTTTGACAGAACAGTAACAATTTAGAAAGATAACTTGAGCTTATGTAAAAGAAGAGCACTAAATTTGAAAAATATCTTTCTCCTTATCACGAATCAGTAATAAGTAAAGGAATTCTATTGTGGAAGTATGCAAATTGTGTTATGTCAAATAGGAACAATTATATTCATTACCCTTACTAGAGAGGCTATAAAGAACATTGGCTAATTTAAAGTTTGAATAGTTCTGAAGACCAGCTAGGCAAAGAAGATACCAGCTCTCACTCTAGAGTTCCCTCAATTCCCTCCACCTGGGGCTAACATCTCGTATCATAACCTAAAAAAATAAACCAAGTTAGGGGCTTTAACCTCTAACTTTAAAGTCCTCTAACTCTACACCCTTTAATTATTATTTCCCTATTTATTTGCACTAAATCATTTGAATTACATTCTCATTCATACAACCTCATGAGATTCTTTCCAATTGTTGACTGAGACAATACCAGCCCAATTTTTATATGTTCTCACAACAAATTTTAACATTTCGATAGGTCAAATCAAGAAGTAAATGAAGTTCATGGATTTAAATCATCACAACTTCTTTCAATATTAAAGATCAATACTCTCCATAACTTCCATCCAAACTTTAATTACTTATCATTTTAAAGAGAAAGATAAAGAAAACTACTCAGATTCTACAAAGAAAACAAAATCACACTTTAGTTTAAAAGTGGAAATAATTGTCAAACCATTAAAAAGTCTCGATTAAAACTAAAAGTAGTTCAAAACAAAAGATAAAAATTTATCTCAAATCCTCCACCAAACTCTTGAAGTTTCTTTGAATCTCTTCTCTTTTACAGCACTCTCAAAATAAATTAAAAACAAAAAGGTTAAAGTAAATTTTTGTGGTGCCTGAAAATCTCTCCAAAACTATGTCTCCAAACTCCTTAGAACTCCTCTTCTTCTAACTCTTTTTAGAACTTTCAAGCACCCACTTTGAATGTCTCTTTTTTATAAATCTCCTAAAGGTGCCTTGGAAACTCTTCAAATTGTGTTCACATTCAATGAATCCTCCAAAAGATGCCTCCTTTCACAAGTTTTTTAAATATATTTTCCTTCTTAGTTGTCATAACCACCCTCTTAAGCCAATAGCTGCCTGAAATACCTCTTCAAAATTTGGTCAAATGAAGAAAACCGCCAAATAACTGCCTCTGGGGCTTATGGGCGGGACCTCTGGCGCTTAGGCACAACCTTCTATGTTTCACCGGTGCTTAAGCGTCGGATTTTGCACTTAGGTGCCAAAACACTTTAGCACAATTTTCACCTTTTTGCTCTAAATTTGATCCTTTTTCACTTCTTTAAGCATTTTTCAACTTTTTACTTGTAGCTGAAAAAACAAAAAATACCTTCCATTAAAGCGCAATATCTCAAAAATAGGTATAAAAATGTGTCTAAAACACAATATATTTTTGGTGTATCAGTAGGCCACCTAATCTTCTCAAAATGACATAATTTAGTGACAACATTAAAGCTATTAATTTTTTTGATCTTGGCTTCCAGGGGGCTAACTTCACTTGAAAAAGAGGATCAAACCATAGACCCCTACTGCTTTCTATCACTGCCACCCCACCTAAAGGTCCTGCAACATTTAGAGGTTGAACAACTTGAATTTCTGAACCTTATTAAAGAGCATTGGGAAAGTTCTCACCACCAAACCCTATTATATATCTATGAAAACTGCAGAAATCTATCAAGTTCTCAAGCAATGGAATTAGTCCTATTTTGGGATTATTTATGATCATGTTGACAATGCTAAAAAGAAATTGACAGCCTTGGAAGCTGAGGTGGAAAATGGTACAGTGAATAAAGCTGCTTTATTGGAGGGTGCCGAGTAAGGTCTCCTGGCCACTGAAAGGTTGGAGCTCTTCCTTAGGTAGAAACCTGCAATCAATAGATTCATGGGGGGTGATAGGAATACAAAATATAATCATGCCTGCATTAAGTACAGAAGAAAATGCAACACTATCCATAAAATTCAAGATGCTGATGGTAGTTGGATTAATGATTATGAGGGTATTGCTAGGAATGTTGTGAACTCTTTTCAGGATCTTCTCAATGCCTCCCAGTCTACTCCTACACAAGTGGATCCACAACTCTTCCAGGATGTACTGAATTGCATTAAGGAACTCCAGCTTGCTTCCATCCCAATATATTCAAAAATATGGGAAGCTCTAAATAACATTGATAGCTCTAAAGTGGCTGGACCAGATGGCTACATTGCTGCATTCTATAAAAACGCATGGCACATTGAAAAGGGTGACGTGGTTGCAACAATCCAAAGTTTCTTTCAAGGAACTCCTCTCCCCAACTACTTTTCCTCTTCTAGCTATGTTTTAATTCCCAAAAATGCTGACAACAATAATTGGATTCAGTTTAGGCCTATAGTCTTACTACTATCTTCAATAAGATCATCAGTAAAATAACAGTGGCAAGGTTGCAACTTCACATAATCCAGCTCATCAAGCCCAACCAAACTGCATTTGTCAAAGGAAGATCAATAGTTGATAATGTGCTACTGGCTTGAGAAATATTTATGGATATTGATCACCCTTATAGGGGGGAGATAAATCTAAAATATATAGTATTTTTGGACACACTTTTATACCTATTTTCGAGATATTGTGCTTTAATGGAAAATATTTTTGTGTTTTTCTTGCAGATATATATAAAAAGGGTGAAAAATGCTTAAAGGAGTGAAAAAGAATCAAATTTGGAGCAAAAATGTGAAAAATATGCGAATGAGTTTTGGCGCCTAAGAGCAAAATCCTGCGCTTAAGCACCGGTTAAACAGAGAAGGCCGCGCCTAAGTGCCAGAGGTCCCACGCTTAAGCGCCAGTGGAAGTTACTAGAAAAGTAAACTTAGTTTTTTATGAATTTTGAAGAGGTTTTTTAGGTACCCATTGACTTAATAGGTTGTTATAACCACCATGGACAAAAATTATCATGAAAGGATGCATCTCTTGGGGAAATACATCAAATCTAGACATATTTTGAAGAGTTTCCAAGGAACCTTTTGGAAAACTATAAGAGAAAGAAGAGAAGACTTTGAAAAGCATCTTGAAAGTATTGAAAAGTTTTGAAAGTTCTCATTTGGGGAGTCAGTTCAGAGAGATTTTTAGGCCCCACTTTTACTTTTATTTTATCCTTTTTGTTATTTTATTTTGAGTGATTGTAAAGAGAAGAAATTCAAAGGAACTTTAAGAGTTTGGTGGAGAACTTGAGATAAGTTTTTATCTTTTTGTTTTGAGACATCTTTGGTTTTAATTAAGACTTGCTGTTAGTTTGACAATGATTTCTACTTTTAAACTAAAGTGTGTTTTCATTTTCTCCATGGATTCTGAGTAATTTTTTTTATATTTCTTATTAAAATGATAAGTAATCATATTGTGGATGGAAATTGTGGAGAATATTGATCTTTAATGTTGGAAGAAGTTGTGATGATTTAAATCCATGCACTTCATTTACTTCTTAATTTGGCCAATCCAGATGTTAAAATTTATTGTGAGAACATGTAAAAATCTGGCTGGTATTGTCTCAGTCAACAATTGGAAAGAATCACATGAGGTTGTATGAATGAGAATGTAGTTCATATGATTGAGTGCAAATAAATAAGGAAATATTCATTGAAGGGTGTAGAGTTAGAGGACTTTAAACTGACAGGGTAAAGCCCCCAACTTGGTTTATTGTTTTAGGTTCTGATTTGAGATGTTAGGCCCCAGGTGGAGGGAATCAAGGGAACTCTAGAGTGAGAGCTAGTATCTTCCCTGACGAGCCGGTCTTCAAAACTATTCAAACTTTAAATTAGCTAATGTTCTTTATAACAACTCTAGTAAGGGTAAAGAATATTATTGCTCCTATTTGGAACAACACAATTTGCATACTTCCACAACAGAATTCATATACTTATTACTGTATCATGATAAGAAGAAAGTTATTTTTCTTAGTAAGTGCTTTTCATCTATAAAACTCTAGTTATCTTTTTAAGTTGTTACTATTTTGTCAATTGAAATTTTTATTACTGCAAAATATATTCAGTTTAAGTAATTGTCTTTTTAAAAATAGAAGTTTTCTAAAAGTGCATATTGTATAAATTCCCTGTGGGTTCGATATTCAGGTCTTAATCAAAAAGTCTTATATTACTTGATAACGATATATTTACTTGCGTAGTATCCCGATATATATAAATTAAAAGTTAAATTCTTATTTTTCTTCAAGATCAAATTTTTGGTTTTGTTGTAAAGTAAGAAAATATAAGTGAAATCTAATCTGAATTATTGTTGTACTTTGTATAATAGAAGTATCAAGAGGGATCAAGTTTTTGGCGTCGTTGTCGGGGAATCGAAAGAAAAATTTCTATTTTTAGAAAGTCTTATTTAAAGTTTAAGTATTGTATCTTATTTTTCGTGTTTGTTTTGAATTTTATTTTATTTTATTATATGTTAGTGTATGCATAGTTCAGGCTCTGAAGGACTAGTGCCCTACGATTCTGAATTAGAAAGAACTATTAGAAAAATCAGAAAATCTAAAAAAATTATAAATTTTGAAAAATCCAAAAAAATTATAGAAATGGTAGACCAAAATATTCAAAATGCTGAAATTCATTAAGAGTTTAGACTTTTCAGAGATTATGCCAAGCCTACTGTAGATGAACTTCATTGTAGTATTCAAAAACTTGTAGTAGTGGCTAATTCATTTGAGCTTAAACCTTCTATTATCCAAATGCTATCAAATAATCAGTTTGGGGGATCACCAACTGAAGATCCAAATTTATAGCTTGTTAATTTTCTAGAATTGTGCGCTATATTTAAATATGATGATGTATTAGATGATGCCATAAGACTTAGGTTATTTCCTTTCTCAGTGAGGATAAAACTAAGATATGGTTGAATTCGTTAGCACCTGGATCTATCAAAACTTGGGGTGATTTAGCAAAAAAATTTCTAGCTAAATATTTTCCACCATAAAAAATTGCGAAGCTTAGAAATGATATTACATCTTTTAATCAGTTTGAAGGGGAATCCATTTATGAAGCATGAGAAAGATTTAAGGAACTCTTGAGAAAGTGTCCACACCATGCTATACCAGATTGGTTAATAATTCAAAATTTTTATAACGGATTAGTTGGATCTCTTAGATCAATTATCAATGATGTTGTTGGAAGTTCATTAATGTTAAAACCATTTCATGACGCCTACGCTTTAATTGAAGAAATGACTACTAATAATTTTCAGTGGCCTTTTGAGAGGGCAAATCTTATGAAAGTAGCCAATATTCATGAAACTGATGCTTTTATCATGTTAACAAATCAAGTTGCTGCAATTTCAAGGAAGTTATACCAATTTAGAATGAATTTTTCTTAACCAATTTTCATGATTGAAGAGAATTCATTAGGCCAAATGTTAGCATCATTAGAAACTTTGAATGTCATAAATAATAAGCAAAATAACCTATATTCAAATTATTATAACCCAGGTTGGAAGAACCATCTCAACTTTAACTGGAATAACAATTTGGGTGGTAATAATAAGCAATGGGGGAACAACAAAGGAAACCCATTGGGAAATTGGAACAACCAAGGAAATATTAATTATCGATCTACTTATCCTCTAGGTTTCAACAGTAATACATAGTTTAAGGAGATGAAGTTGTCTATTGAAGAAGTGGTGTTACAAATGGGAAATCAATTACAAATTCAAGAAACTACAATTAAAAATATTGAGAATCAACTTGGGTAAATTGCAAGTTCATTAAGTAATAAATCCCAAGGAACACTTCCTAGTAATACTGAATTAAATCCAAAAGACCAGAATAAAGAACAAATAAAAGCCGATCAACTTAGAAGTGGAAGAGAGTTGGAAGGTTAGGTTCAAAAAGAAACTGAGGTAGAGAAAGAAGAAATTGAAGAATCAAAAGAGGTCGCTCCAAAATATTCTAAGAGGCCTATTTCTCCGTTAAAAATTGATTTGGAAAAACCACCACCTCCATTTCCTTAGAGACTTTGTCAGTAGAAGTTGGATAAAAATTTTTTAAAATTTCTAGAGATGTTTAAGAAGTTTATAATTAATATTCCATTTGCTGAAGCCTTAGAACAAATGCTGAGTTATGCAAAGTTTATGAAGGATATTCTGAATAGAAAAAGGAAGTTTGAAGATAATGAGACTGTTGCACTTAGTGAGGAGTGCAGTGCGATAATTCGAAAGAAGCTTCCTGAAAAACTTAAAGATCCTAGTAGCTTTACAATTCCATGTGCAATAGGAGATAGATTTTATGGGAAAACTTTATGAGATTTAGGTGCAAGCATTAACCTTATGCCATTATCAATATTTTAAAGATTGGGATTAGGAGAAATAACCCCTACTACTGTAACTCTGTAATTAGCAGATCGTTCGATAACATACCCTAAAGGAGGTTTATAGAAGATGTCCTAGTGAAAGTGGATCAATTTATTTTTCCTGTTGATTTCATTGTGCTACAAGATGTCCTAGTGAAAGTGGATCAATTTATCTTTCCTGTTGATTTCATTATGCTAGATATGAAGGAAGATAAAGAGATGTCTATCATTTTGGGAAGACCTTTCCTAGCCGTAGGAAGATCAATGATAGATGTGAAAAAAGGGGAATTAACAGTGCACATCAATGATCAAATTGTTACTTTTAATAATTCAAGATCAATGAAATACACTGCAAAAGGTAAGGATGATGAATATTTTAGAATTGATGTTATAAGATACTGTTGACCTCACTTTGGGTTGAGGTTTAGTTTTCCCACTTTAGTAGCCTAAGGTCTGGCCATAAGACTTTCCTATTGAATATTCTTAANTAACTTAAAAAATCCATAAATTTGTTTAGAAAAATCACAAAAATAAAGTAAAAATACCCTCTTGCTCAGTGAACAAAGGAGAATAATGTGGAAAAAATTTTAAGTCCATCTGATGCATATTTTATTTTTAATTAATTAAACATTGATTTGAATCTTTTGATTCTCCATGCAAGTAGACTTATCATCATAGCTTGAATTTTTGGCATATTGTAGCCTCTGTCAAGAAGAACATTCTTTGATTTTTCCAAAGTTAGAGGAGGTCTCTAGACNTGGTCCCTTTATACTTTTGGGAGACTCCTGTAGGTGGTTCCCTAAACCAATTAGCCCTAGGCTAGGGTTTGGCTAAGACCACTACGTAGAGGACCCAAAATGGGATTTCTGTTGGTCCATTGCTTATTTATGGTCGTTGGAAATCCAACTCTATCAAGATACCCAACCTACCCTATTGCCCCCAAATTCCCCAAACTGCCCAAATTATCCAAAATCCCCAAATTGGCCAAGTTACCAAAATACCCCTCTTGGGCCCAAAATTTCAAAAATTCCAAAAAATACCAAAAATTCCCAAACCTCCCCAATATTCTTAGTTTCATTTTCCTCAACTATCACATGACCTAATTTGGCCAATTTGACCATCTTTGATCAAAACCCCTAAATTGCCCTTTAAAGGCCCAAATTTCCCTAAATTCAAATCAAATGTCCATCAATTTGATCTCAATTGACCCCAATTTCAATACTAAACTCAAATTAACTTTTGATATGGACAATTAAGGCCAAACCAAAGCCCAATTGATCCATGATTTGAGCCCAATTTTGGTATATGTCAAACCCCCAATTTTGGTCACATGACCTAATCTCACAAAATTTAACCCATAGCCTAGTCAATTGGCCCCAATTAATGTTGTAAAATCTGTATAACATTCCTAAACATAAAAATCAACCATCAATTGTCCTTGGTGAAGCCTCAAAACCATTTGATTTTGGGCTAGATCCAAAATTCCTAATTTAGCCCCAAATTGGCTAAGTCCCCAAATTTCACCCAATTGATTGCCTTAACCCCCAAATGGGCATCCAACTCATGTTTAAAACTCTTCATGGGGTCTCTATTGACCATTTAAAATAATCAATTTGGAATTAGCCCAAGTCTAGCCCAAGCTAGACCCAAGCCTAGCCCAACATAACTAAATTGATTAAAATTCAAAATTCCCTCAAATTGACCCTTCAATTGAGTTCAAAACCACTTACACCCTTCACCAAAGTTGTTCATTATGATCATCTATACCAAATGAAATATTCATTTGGGCCAATTGNAAAGAAATTGACAGCCTTGGAAGCTGAGGTGGAAAATGGTACAGTGAATAAAGCTGCTTTATTGGAGGGTGCTGAGCAAGTTCTCCTGGCCACTGAAAGGTTGGAGCCCTTCCATAGGTAGAAACCTGCAATCAATAGATTCATGGGGGGTGATAGGAATACAAAATATAATCATGCCTGCATTAAGTACAGAAGGAAATGCAACACTATCCATAAAATTCAAGATGCTGATGGTCGTTGGATTAATGATTATGAGGGTATTGCTAAGAATATTGTGAACTCTTTTCAGGATCTTCTCATTGCCTCCCAGTCTACTCCTACACAAGTGGATCCACAACTCTTCCAGGATGTACTGAATTGCATTAAGGAACTCCAGCTTGCTTCCATCCCAATATATTCAAAAATATGGGAAGCTCTAAATAACATTGATAGCTCTAAAGTGGCTGGACCAGATGGTTACACTGCTGCATTCTATAAAAAAGCATGGCACATTGAAAAGGGTGACGTGGTTGTAACAATCCAAAGTTTCTTTCAGGGAACTCCTCTCCTCAACTACTTTTCCTTCTCTAGCTATGTTTTAATTCCCAAAAATGCTGACAACAATAATTGGAATCAGTTTAGGCCTATAGTCTTACTACTATCTTCAATAAGATCATCAGTAAAATAACAGTGGCAAGGTTGCAACTTCACTTAATCCAGCTCATCAAACCCAACCAAACTGCATTTGTCAAAGGAAGATCAATAGTTGATAATGTGTNAAGCAAAATTTCTATTTTTAGAAAGTCTTATTTAAACTTTAAGTATTGTATCTTATTTTTTGTGTTTGTTTTGAATTTTATTTTATTTTATTATATGTTAGTGTATGCGTAGTCCAGGTTCTGAAGGACTAGTGCCCTATGATTCTGAATTAGAAAGAACTATTAGAAAAATCAAAAAATCTAAAAAAATTATAAATTTTTGAAAAATCCAAAAAAAAGTTATAGAAATGGTAGACCAAAATATTCAAAATGCTGAAATTCATTAAGAGTTTAGACTTTTCAGAGATTATGCCAACCCTACTGTAGATGAACTTCATTGTAGTATTCAAAAACTTGTTGTAATGGCTAATTCATTTGAGCTTAAACATGCTATTATCCAAATGCTATCAAATAATCAGTTTGGGGGATCACTAACTGAAGATCCAAATTTATATCTTGCCAATTTTCTAATGATCCAAATTTGCTTATATTAGAAGATGCCATAAGACTTAGGTTATTTTCTTTCTCAGTGAGGGATAAAATTAAGATATGGTTGAATTCGTTAGCACCTGGATCTATCAAAACTTGGGGTGATTTAGCAAAAAAATTTCTTGCTAAATATTTTCCACCATAAAAAACTTTAAAGCTTAGAAATTATATTACATCTTTTAATCAGTTTGAAGGGGAATCCATTTATGAAGCTTGAGAAAGATTTAAGGAACTCTTGAGAAAGTGTCCACACCATGCTATACCAAATTGGTTAATAATTCAAACTTTTTATAACAGATTGGTTGGATCTCTTAGATCAATTATCAATGATGTTGTTGGAAGTTCATTGATGTTAAAACCATTTCATGACGCCTACGCTTTAATTGAAGAAATGGCTACTAATAATTTTTAGTGGCCTTTTGAGAGGGCAAATCTTAAGAAAGTAGCCAATATTCATGAAACTGATGCTTTTATCATGTTAACAAATCAAGTTGCTGCAATTTCAAGGGAGTTATACCAATTTAGAATGAATTTTTCTCAACCAATTTTCATGATTGAAGAGAATGCATTAGGCCAAATGTTAGCATCATTAGAAACTTTGAATGTCATAAATAATAAGCAAAATAACCTATATTCAAATTATTATAACCCAGGTTGGAAGAACCATCTCAACTTTAACTGGAATAACAATTTGAGTGGTAATAATAAGCAATGGGGGAACAACAAAGGAAACTCATTGGGAAATTGGAACAACCAAGAAAATAATAATTATAGATCTACTTATCCTCCAAGTTTCAACAGTAATACACAGTTTAAGGAGATGAAGTTGTCTATTGAAGAAGTGGTGTTATAAATGGGAAATTAATTACAAATTCAAGAAACTACAATTAGAAATATCGAGAATCAACTTGGACAAATAGTAAATTCATTAAGTAATAAATCCCAAGGAACACTTCCTAGTAATATTGAATTAAATACAAAAAGACCAGAATAAAGAACAAATAAAAGCCGATCAACTTAGAAGTGGAAGAGAGTTGGAAGGTTAGGTTCAAAAAGATACTGAGGTAGAGAAAGAAGAAATTGAAGAATCAAAAGAGGTCGCTCCAAAATATTCTGAGAGGCCTATTTCTCCGTTAAAAAATGATTTGGAAAAACCACCACCTCCATTTCCTCAGAGACTTCGTCAGTAGAAGTTGGATAAAAAATTTTTAAAATTTCTAGAAATGTTTAAGAAGTTTATAATTAATATTCCATTTGCTGAAGCCTTAGAACAAATGCCGAGTTATGCAAAGTTTATGAAGGATATTCTTAACGAAAAGGAAGTTTGAAGATAATGAGACTGTTGCACTTAGTGAGGAGTGCAGTGCAATAATTCAAAAGCATTCCTGAAAAGCTTAAAGATCCTGGTAGCTTTACAATTCCATGTGCAATAGGAGATAGATTTTATTGGAAAACTTTATGAGATTGAGGTGCAAGCATTAACCTTATGCCATTATCAATATTTTAAAGATTGGGACTAGGAGAAATAACCCCTACTACTGCAACTCTGTAATTAGCAGATCGTTCGATAACATACCCTAAAGGAGGTTTATAGAAGATGTCCTAGTGAAAGTGGATCAATTTATTTTTCCTGTTGATTTCATTGTGCTACAAGATGTCCTAGTGAAAGTGGATCAATTTATCTTTCCTGTTGATTTCATTATGCTAGATATGAAGATAAAGAGATGCCTATCATTTTGGGGAGACCTTTCATAGCCGTAGGAAGAGCAATGATAGATGTGCAAAAAGGGGAATTAACAATGCACATCAATGATCAAATTGTTGCTTTTAGCNTATAAAAAGGGTGAAAAATGCTTAAAGGAGTGAAAAAGAATCAAATTTGGAGCAAAAATGTGAAAAATATGCAAATGAGTTTTGGCGCCTAAGAGCAAAATCCTGCGCTTAAGCATCGGTTAAACAGAGAAGGCCGCGCCTAAGTGCCAGAGGTCCCACGCTTAAGCGCCAGTGGAAGTTACTAGACAAGTAAACTTAGTTTTTTATGAATTTTGAAGAGGTTTTTTAGGCACCCATTGGCTTAATAGGTGGTTATAAGCACCATGGACAAAAATTATCATGAAAGGATGCATCTCTTGGGGAAATACATCAAATCTAGACATATTTTGAAGAGTTTCCAAGGAACCTCTTGGAAAACTATAAGAGAAAGAAGAGAGGACTTTGAAAAGCATCTTGAAAGTATTGAAAAGTTTTGAAAGTTCTCATTTGGGGAGTCAGTTCAGAGAGATTTTTAGGCCCCACTTTTACTTTTATTTTATCCTTTTTGTTTTTTTATTTTGAGTGACTGTAAAGAGAAGAGATTCAAAGGAACTTCAAGAGTTTGGTGGAGAACTTGAGATAAGTTTTTATCTTTTCTTTTTGAGACATCTTTGGTTTTAATTAAGACTTACTGTTAGTTTGACAATGATTTCTACTTTTAAACTAAAGTGTGTTTTTATTTTCTCCATGGATTCTGAGTAGTTTTTTTATATTTCTTATTAAAATGATAAGTAATCAAGTTGTGGATGGAAATTGTGGAGAATATTGATCTTTAATGTTGGAAGAAGTTGTGATGATTTAAATCCATGCACTTCATTTACTTCTTAATTTGGCCAATCTAGATGTTAAAATTTGTTGTGAGAGCATGTAAAAATCGGGCTGGTATTATCTCAGTCAACAATTGGAAAGAATCACATGAGGTTGTATGAATGAGAATGTAGTTCATATGATTGAGTGCAAATAAATAAGGAAAAATTCATTGAAGGGTGTAGAGTTAGAGGATTTTAAAGTGACAGGGTAAAGCCCCCAACTTGGTTTATTGTTTTAGGTTCTGATTTTAGATGTTAGGCCCCAGGTGGAGGGAATCAAGGGAACTCTAGAGTGAGAGCTAGTATCTTCCCGGACTAGCCGATCTTCAAAACTATTCAAACTTTAAATTAGCTAATGTTCTTTATAACAACTCTAGTAAGGGTAAAGAATA
>JXCR01143041.1:0-26037 GCA_002079205.1 Phalaenopsis hybrid cultivar | reverse complement strand
AAACTAGACAAGGAGCCCTCATCATTAGAAATTTCAAACTCTTCTTTACTCAACTTGAAGTTCCACATATTAGTCCTAACCTCTAGCACTTAGTAGGTGGGGTCATTATGGGGGAACTCAAGATGAGTCACCCTTAGGACTGTTGGACCTTAGGTTGACCCTGAGTGTTTTCTAGGGCTAAGGTACTTGTTTACACTCACAATCACTCATTATCCCAAATCAGAACTTCTAGGTTTCGGTCCCTTTATACTTTTGGGAGACTCCTGTAGGTGGTTCCCTAAACCAATTAGCCCTAGGCTAGGGTTTGGTTAAGACCACTACATAGAGGACCCAAAATGGGATTTCTGTTGGTCCATGGCTTATTTATGGTGGTTGGAAATCCAACTCTATCAAGATACCCAACCTACCCTATTGCCCCCAAATTCCCCAAACTACCCAAATTATCCAAAATCCCCAAATTGGCCAAGTTACCAAAATACCCCTCTTGGGCCCAAAATTTCAAAAATTCCAAAAAATACCAAAAATTCCCAAACCTCCCCAATATTCTTAGTTTCATTTTCCTCAACTATCACATGACCTAATTTGGCCAATTTGACCATCTTTGATCAAAACCCCTAAATTGCCCTTTAAAGGCCCAAATTTCCCTAAATTCAAATCAAATGTCCATCAATTTGATCTCAATTGACCCCAATTTCAATCGTAAACTCAAATTAACTTTTGATACGGACAATTAAGAACAAATAAAAGCCCAATTGATCCATGATTTGAGCCCAAATTTGGTATATGTCAAACCCCCAATTTTGGTCACATGATCTAATCTCACAAAATTGAACCCATAGCCTAGTAAATTGGCCCCAATTAATGTTGTAAAATCTTTATAACATTCCTAAACATAAAAATCAACCATCAATTGGCCTTGGTGAAGCCTCAAATCCATTTGATTTTGGGCTAGATCCAAAATTCCAAAATTTAGCCCCAAATTGGCTAAGTCACCAAATTTCACCCAATTGATTGCCTTAACTCCCAAATTGGCATCCAATCAATGTTTAAAACTCTTCATGGGGTCTCTATTGACCATTTAAAATAATCAATTTGGAATTAGCCCAAATCTAGCCCAAGCTAGACCCAAGCCTAGCTCAACATAACTAAATTGATTAAAATTCAAAATTCTCTCAAATCGACCCTTCAATTGAGTTCAAAACCACTTACACCCTTCACCAAAGTTGTTCATTATGATCATCTATACCAAATGAAATATTTATTTGGGCCAATTGACATGTCTAGCCTAGACCAAATCCAAGACTTGGTCATTTGCACCCACTTGGACCCATGCACTAAATGTGACCCAACGACCCTAAAGCAACCAAATTAACTCTACCTCAACCATTAGTTGACCCCTAAGAGTGAGCCAAAACCCATCTAACCACCTAAAATAAGCCATGGATCAAAGGTCCCCCAAATTAAGGGATCTTATTCCCNCTCCACCTCAGCCATTAGTTGACCCCTAAGACTGAGCCAAAACCCATCTAACCACCTAAAATAAGCCATGGATCAAAGGTCCCCAAAATTAAGGGATCTTATTCCTGAAAATACACATTCTTAAGATATCCTTGCCAAATCAAAACACATTTGCATTAAATTGTTGTGATAGATTCCTCTGGATGCCTTGGGCACCTAGCCACCTCCCCCTGGCCGACGAGCCAACCTAGTGGCCAAAAAATGGCTAAATTGAGAGCCACCCCCATGGAGCTTCACCCAAACCAAACCTAGAGGCCATCTCAACCAAATTGAATTCTAGAACTCCTCTGCCATCCACCTAAGCACCACATTACACCTCCTAATTGGCCAAGACAGCCACCATAACCCCATTTTTATAAAAGGCCGCCTCCATGGCCATTGAACTCCTAATTGGCCATGACAGCCACCATAACCCCATTTTTATAAAAGGCCACCTCCATGGCCGTTGAACTAAGCGCTGAAAATTTCCNATTTTTATAAAAGGCCACCTCCATGGCCGTTGAACTAAGTGCTGAAAATTTCTTAGAGAGACCTCTCCAAACAGACCACAGAGCATCCCTAAGATCCCCTCAGTGTATTCCAACTATTTTCCCTCACCAATTTCTACTGCAAGAGTTCAATTTTGAGCTCGAAATCTTGACGGAAACCAAGATAGAGCCTAATACACCTCCACAGTCCACCNAAACAGACCACAGAGCTTCCCTAAGATCCCCTCAGTGCATTCCAACTATTTTCCCTCACCAATTTCTACTGCGGGAGTTCAACTTTGAGCTCGAAATCTTGCCGGAAACCAAGATAGAGCCTAATACACCTCCACAGTCCACAAAACTCAAATTAACTCTACCCACACCTTCACAAAAGTGAAAGAAGCCAAAGCCCCATAAAATCCACCTTCTACAAAGCCTCTACCATAGCTCTAGATTAATACCCAAATTTGGCCGTAATCGAATTCATACCTAGGCCTTACACCACAACAAGAGGCTTAATACCTAGCCTTCTTGGACCCTAACGAACGTGCCAAGACCCTCTGATTGAAGCTTCACTTATCAGATCAAAGGTATAAAACTTCTCTCCCTCTCGAGGCTATTTTGATTCTCCATTTTATTAGGCTTAATTTAATTGCATGATTACCTTATGGATGTGTTCGCCTCACTTAGACAAGTCCATAAGATTAAACCCGAAGTGATTTGGTTGATTCTAAGCTGAGATCTTAGGCTTTTAGTGTGGACGGTCATGGGATCATTCTATCGGAGACGATGAAGGGGAGCCGTTTGTTCAAGCATGTATCAAATGGACAGCCAAGATGAAGTTGGATAGCACTTCCATACACAAACAGCGGGACGCATGGCTGCTGGTGTGGACGACGACGTGAAATGGGAGCGCGCCGCATGGAACTTCGGAGTCGCCGTAGGTTGATGAGGCGCCGTGTGGTTAAGTAGAAAAATATGGTTTTTTCTATTTATTTAAGCTCCCTTAACTTCAAAAATCCATAAATTTGTTTACAAAAATCACAAAAATAAAATAAAAATACCCTCTTGCTCAGTGAACAAAGGAGAATAATGTGGAAAAAATTTTAAGTCCATGTGATGCATATTTTATTTTTAATTAATTAAAAATTGATTTTAATGTTTTGATTCTACAAGTAGACTTATCATCATAGCTTGAATTTTTGGCATATTGTAGCCTTTGTCAAGAAGAACATTCTTTGATTTTTCCAAAGTTAGAGGAGGTCTCTAGATAGAGGATCACATTTTCCAAGTTTATGTGCATTATTTGAAATCATGAAAATTAGCATGTTGATTAGAAAATTCCAAGAAAATTTTGGAAGGTCCACCATGATCAGAGGAGCTTTTTGAAATAATTTCATGGGTCAAGTCATTTAAAATGTACTCAATTTTCATAAGCTCTAAATCATTAAGGAAATTAATTTTGAAAGATATAAACATTTAAATGACTTGATTTTTTATCTTCACTGTTATTTTTGATCCAGAGAACTCACCATAAACATTTTAAAATATTTTGATNAGCTCTAAATCATTAAGGAAATTAATTTTGAAAGATATAAACATTTAAATGACTTGATTTTTGATCTTCACTATTATTTGTGATCCAGAGAACTCACCATAAACATTTTAAAATATTTTGAGTTCATTTGATAACTTAACTTGATTTTTAGAGATAAACATCATTTTTTGGCATTTAAATGATTTTTAAAAAATCAAAATATAACTCAAAAAACTTATAAAAACTTATTTTTTGAGTTCTCTGTGATCAGGGGTATTTTCTAAAAATAAAATGATATTTAAAAAAAAAACANAAAAACTTATTTTTTGAGTTCTCTGTGATGAGGGGTATTTTCTAAAAATAAAATGATATTTAAAATAAAAACATCATTTTTAGCCTATTTTAAATATTTTAAATATTTAAAAATCCATAAAAATCACAAAAATAATAAAACCCNACATCATTTTTAGCCTATTTTAAATATTTTAAATAATTAAAAATCCATAAAAATCACAAAAATAATAAAACTTATGAAAATAATGTTCTAAATTGCTTCCTAATCACTTAGGAAAAATTTGAATATTTTTCCTGATTTTTCAAATAAAGATATCGAATTTTAAAGTTTAAAAAATAATTTTTAAAGGCTAAAAATGAGTTTTCACTAAAATAATTCCAAGAAATCAAATAAAATTTAAAAAAAATATAAAATCTTCCTCTCTGAGTTCTTTGACCTTAAGGAGAGTTTTCAAAAATACAAAACTTAATTTTCTCCATTTTAAAATATTTTATACTTAATAAATATCCCAAAACTTAAAATAATTCTTAAAATTCAAATAAAATTGAAAAAATCATGAAATTTGGTCCAAAGGCTTCTCTGGTCTATGTCAATTTGATCAACTTAGGAATTTTTCTTTGGAAAATCCTATTTTGCCATGAAAATAATTATATAAATAAATTAAATTTTTGAAAAATCACAGTATTCTCCTCTGATGTCTTAATTGACCCATGAATAAGGTAGGATAAAAAATTTAAAGTCATTTGAATTGAATTTGACAAATTATGATGTGTTAGAGCCTTAGGGGCAAATGTGTAATTTTGGAAAATTAGCATTAATTAACGTTTAGGTTTAATTTAAGGAGAGAAATGGGTAACCTCTAATCTTAATTTGGATGTTTGAAACACAAGGGGCTAATTGGTATAAACCAACCTCACTTTCTTAATTGAAAAAGATAAGTTAATAAATTTATAAATTATTAAAATTTGGAAGTTTATTAAAATAAAATGATCCCAGGACTTAGGGGTATGACTTTTGAAGTCAATAATTAATCAATTTAATACCCCTATTTGATTTTCAAATAAAATTCAAATCATGAATCATGACCACCGAAAGCTTATCTTTTCAAAACTAATTAAGACACTCACCTAGGTCTTAAGGGCTTAGTAGTGACTTAGGCTTAAAATTTGGTTCATTTAAATAAGGATTAGAAAAATAAATATCATTTAAAATTAAAACATCTTTTAAACATTACAAGTCCAATTAGGTTTAAAATTTGGTTAAGCGTTCCAATAACACTAACTTGCCTCTTTAATGGCCTTCACCCACATAATTCTTAAATTGAACCACAAGTGATAATTACTCTATTATTAAGGGATAATTGGACATCAGTGTTCATTGAGCATTAAGGGTATTTACAGGATGAATTATTAAGCAACATAATAAGTTTATAAGAACTCGAGATTTTCCACTAGGCAGCGAGAAAGTAGCACGGACCTGCTTCTTTCTCTATATCTATTGGATACCTTAGAGATCTACTAAAATTAATATATTTTGCTTTGTAAGATCATCCTTAATTGATCAAATAGGGAACCACCAAGATATGACCTAAGGTTAGGTAGGTCATCAAAATTTTACTTCTCTGTTTCATATAAGCTGGCTTAACATGCCTTTTTAGTTTTAGGTGGTAGAATGAGAAGACTCGCCAGGTATGCTTCTACAGTTTTCAACATTGTCTTTCTTGTACTTTCATACTGTACTTTTATACCTACAAATTTGCATGCTAAACAATGACGCCATCCTGCTTGAAAACTAAAATTATCAGGATAGCCACAAAACCAAAACAAAAACCAAAACAAAAACTTAAACTAAAATCAACCAAGATAAAATTCACCCCCACAACAATTCAAAATATAAAACAACTCAAAATTTAATCAAAAACATCACACAAAACTACAACTTCAACTAAATTAAGACGTCTCTATCGGATGATTGGAAATTCCTCAAAGGAGGTAACCTACGGTTGCTAACGAGGCTTCCCACGGTCTAAATGAAATTATGGAAGTCATTAAGTTAAGTTTAGTAAATTCATTTAGACTAAGTGAATCCAATAGAGNAAAATCGTGAAATTTGGTCCAAAGGCTTCTCTGGTCTATGTCAATTTGATCAACTTAGGAATTTTTCTTTGGGAAATCCTATTTTTGCATGAAAATAATTATATAAATAAATTAAATTTTTAAAAAATCATATTTTCTCCTCTGATGTCTTAATTGACCCATGAATGAGGTAGGATAAAAATTTTAAAGTCATTTGAATTGAATTTGACAAATTATGAAGTGTTAGAGTCTTAGGGGCAAATGTGTAATTTTGGAAAATTACCATTAATTAACGTTTAGGTTTAATTTAAGGAGGGAAATGGGTAACCTCTGATCTTAATTTGGATGTTTGAAACACAAGGGGCTAATTGGTATAAACCAACCTCACTTTCTTAATTGAAAAAGATAAGTTAATAAATTTATAAATTATTAAAATTTGGAAGTTTATTAAAATAAAATGATCCCAGGACTTAGGGGTATGACTTTTGAAGTCAATAATTAATCAATTTAATACCCCTATTTGACTTTCAAATAAAATTCAAATCATGAATTATGACCACCTAAAGCTTAATCTTTTCAAAACTAATTAAGACACTCACCTAGGTCTTAAGGGCATAGTAGGGACTTAGGCTAAATCAAGTTTCATTTAAATAAGGATTAGAAAAATAAATATCATTTAAAATTAAAACATCTTTCAAACATTACAAGCCCAATTAGGTTTAAAATGTGGTTAAGCGTCCCAAACAAAAATCAAACATCCTTGAAACACCACTAAGCCCAATTAGGATTAAAATTTGGCTAAATGTTCCTTGCCTCTTTAAGGGTCTTCACCCACATAATTCTTAAATTGAATCACAAGTGATAATTACCCCATCCTTAAGGATAATTGAGACATCAGTGTTCATTGAGCATTAAGGGTATTTACAGGATGTATTATTAAGCAACATAATAAGTTTAAAAGAACTCGGGATTTTCCACTAGGCAACGAGAAAGTAGCACGGACCTGCTTCTTTCTCTAGATCTATTGGATACCTCAGAGATCTACTAAAATTAATATATTTTGCTTTGTAAGATCATCCTTAATTGTTCAAATAGGGAACCACCAAGATATGACCTAGGGCTAGGTAGGTCATCAAAATTTTACTTCCCTGTTTCATATAAGCTGCCTTAACATGCCTTTTTAGTTTTAGGTGGTAGAATGAGAAGACTCGCTAAGTATGCTTCTACAGTTTTCAACATTGTCTTTCTTGTACTTTCATACTGTACTTTTATACCTACAAATTCGCATGCTAAACAATGACGCCATCCTGCTTGAAAACTAAAATTATCAGGATAGTCACAAAACCAAAACCAAAACCAAAACAAAAACTTAAACTAAAATCAACCAAGATAAAATTCACCCCACAACAATTCAAAATATAAAACAACTCAAAACTTAATCACAAACATCACACAAAACTACAACTTCAACTAAATTAAGACGTCTCTATCGGATGATCGGGAATTCCTCAGAGGAAGTAACCTACGATTGCTAACGAGGCTTCCCACGGTCTAAATAAAATTATGGAAGTCATTAAGTTAAGTTTAGTAAATTCATTTAGACTAAGTGAATCCAATAGAGATAGTGGTGCCGGAACGAGGGAACCGTAGGATCCTAACCGGTGTCACCCATAACTTTAATATGCCCTCTATAAAATTTAAAGAACTTCAACCATAAGGCCACCTGATTTGATATTATAACACATGCCCCCATAAAATTTAAAGAACTTCAACCATAAGGCCACCTGATTTAACATTATAACTTAACACACTAGAAAACTCAAACTCATCGCAGCGAGGAGCTTGGAGCTAGCATGGTGGGCAACATGGTCATCTGCAACAGCAAAACTTGTCTTCCCCAGCTAAACCAATCTTCCTTAGATATAAGTAACAAAGCTATAGGACTTCAAGGTTGCTTGCTCATGCAACATAAATCCTCACCTTATCATTAGGCCTTTGTATATACCTGCTATACAATATAAGCCCTAACTCGTCTTAGGATTCCAAGGTTGTCGTCCGTCATGACCTAAACCCTCACATATTCTAGGCTATCTGTGTGATCGTTTCATACAAATGTAAGCCCTAACTAATAAAATTGGCAGGATGAAACACTTAAGTTTTTTCTCCTCAAAACTGAAGCCAAACATTAGGATAGCTTGAGAAGTCACCAGGGTTCTCTTCTGGATCCATGACATCCCGTAGTTCTTCCTTCTTTGGACTATACAACAAAATATTCCAAATTTGAACCAATCCCCTTTCACACCTCTACGTCTGATCTCATTGAAGAGTCCTACCCTTTAAAATTTCTTGAAGATAATGTTTTCTGATTTTTATCGAGAGTCTTCTTAGGTGACTTCAGTCATTTAAGTTGTAATTAACTATAGGGGTTTGCCCTTATAGGAAGCATGTCCAAACCCAACTTAATATAAACCCTATTTAATTATTTATATTATATAGGGGAACTTATCAGCAAATATAAAGGTTTCACAGACCAAACAGATGTCATATATTCCTTAGTTTATTTGATCGAGCCTCATCCTCAAGTCTTGTGTTTGTCCTTAGGGATAGATACAAAATTTTAGGTACAATGCTCTTTCATTTAAACTATGAAAAATATGGGGTCAGTTTGATTTCATTTTTTTCTAAAACTAAATATATATGTAAATTAAAATGTCCTTCCGAAGCGGGCAACGAGATTTTGATTCTGGTGACCGTCAGCTTCTTACGGGCAACTCTCCAACCAAAAATAACGCCGATACCTTCTGGCGACTCCGCTAGGCACAAGCTTTTCTATCCATATAATTCAAGAAATATTATTTTCACACATCGGTAATGTGTCCATGTCCCTCTTGGACCAAATTACCCTTCTTCTATTAGCATACTTTACCCATTTCTGTCTTGGGAAGGTACGGTCTACTCTTTATACTTCAGGACCAGCTGTTCAACCATCTTTGAACAGAGGTGTTCAGAAGGCCATTAAGGACTCTTTAAATTTTCATGTGGGGTCGGGACCCCTAATAGGTGTGTCGGTGGACTAGTTCCACCTGGGCATTTTCTACCACGAAATAGGTCCCGCACTGGGTCCTAAAAGACTTCACCTCTCCCTTCCAAACTTGATTTGCTATTCTGCAAATTAAACCAAATCATGTTGTGCTGCGCGCACTTTGAGATTTTCTTACATCTATTAAATTTTAAATAAGATTTTAAAATACCCATAAATTAAGACCCGCTCTGTCTACAGAACAACCTCTACTTTCAAAGCTTGCAATAAAAATTATGAGGTTTTTGGCCATATAGCTAACCCTGAACTTTTTATTTTCAAGCCTGCTGCAATGGCCTACCCAGCGTTGACCTTTTCCTGCAACCTGCCAACGAGCCACGAAGCCTGTAATCTCGCTTCTACCATAAAATTTAGAGCTGGATTTGAAGATCTCAAGGTCATCCTCGGGAAAGCCCCGTTTGTGGTAATGAAGATCGCCGCTCCAAAAATACAGAAGCCATCTGTAGAATTCAACCTGAACTGCCTTCAATACTTTCCTTCCTACAAGAAGTCTAAAACTACTGCCGTCACGACACCCGCCAAACCTACTAGCCCCACTGCTGCTAAGGGGAAAGAAGTGATGATTATTGAGGATCTGATTGAGGGATTAACAGTCCCACCACCCGTATTTGAAATCGAATCAAGTTTGAATACTGTACCGCTAACCCGAACTCAAAGGAGGAACCATAACAGAAAAGTCCACGGGGCCATTAAAGCCCAGGCTCCCAAGGAGACACCTGTTGAGGAGGAGCCTCATCAAGCTGAAGAAGTGTAACTAAAAATTTATCCACTCCTGCGAGGAAGTAGATTCCATCCTCTGATGGATACCAAGGGATATTGGAGTATTCAAAGGATCACTACCGCATTACCGTCACTTCATGGACACGGTGAGGAGAGGAAGAAGTTCACTCCTATCACTCGAGTTAGTGTAGTTTTCAAAAGGCTTGCTACCAAACAAGGATGTTCTATTAGCGAGTTACTTAAAAGAGTGGGAGATGCAATTTCTCCTCACATGAAGAAGAAAATTTTGAAGGGCGTCAAGTCCACCAGACAGTCCCACAAGGCAGCTGGAGTGCCACCTACCCGCATCCCCGTTTGGTTTTGTTTAGGGAACAGAGTTGATACCGCAGTGATTACTACTGATTATACTGCCACCAGGACCGCGGGCCGTCGACCAGTTAAGTCAAGACTGAGTCCGAAGATCTTACTCGTCACCCATTATGGAGACATTCCTACAATTCCAAAGACAAAGACAAGATGATTACCTGTCACTATAGCCTGTCTACACCATGAGGAGCATACTGTCCCTCAATATACCGATGTTTCTACTAAGATGCTTCGTTCTGAGTCATCATTGTCACAAAAGGAAAAAGTATGGGTACCCAAGGTCGCTGCACTGATACAGTCCAGTGAGTCTGCAGGACAGGAAGTGAAACCAGTGTCTGTAATATATGACGTTGTCGCGACAATAGCCAGCAAGATGGAGGATCAAATAGAGGATGTTCATCATGGTCCTCCAGATCTTAAAGCGATCAAGAAATCGATAATTGAGGAGAAATTTGAGAAACTCAGGATTGAGATTTTCGATTTAGCTTGAGAACACGGAGTTTCCGTCAATAGCAAAAATGAAATTTTTCATTACAATGATTACTTGGAGGAGGATTTCATGAATGTCCATGTGATCAAAACTAGAGCCACCACATCTGTGTACGAGGCTCAACCTCACACCGAAGAGAACGCCGTAGATGAGCTTCGTAGAGTTATCCTCCTAAGGGATGAGCAAGTTAGTCTACTGAAGAAAAGAATAGAAGAAATGACCGCAGCTATGACCGCCATGGACACGATTCAAGGGTAATCACAAGCACCGCAATTGGCTTCTCTAGAGATTAATTAGCCATAAATCATACACATCATAGATGAAAGAAGAGAAGCTACTTTAGCAAACAAACATGAGCAACCGAAGAAAGATTCTCCATCAAGTGCCATGCCAGAAAATGAGTTCAAGCAAATGGTTGAACAAGTGCGAGATGCCTTAGCCCAATCAAAGGGCGGTGCATCAATTTTGAAGGGTAGGCCTTACCCGGAGGAGTTTGATGCCGTGCCTTTCCCCAAGGGTTTTATGGCCCCAAACTTCAAGATATTCGATGGGATTGGAAATCCCAAGCAGCATATAGCACATTTCCGAGCCAGCTATGGCAACACCAGAAAAAATGAAGCTCTACTCTGCCTGCAATTCGTCAGCAGCTTGTCAGGAATTGCTTTCGACTGGTACGCTGACTTGCCCGACGGGTTAGTTAAAACATTTTCTGAATTAGAGCTGTTATTTGTGAAAAGATTTACCAGGGCACAACACCATGTGTCTATTGGAGAGCTCATGATGGAAAAGCAAAACCTTTGTCGACTACATTTTGAGGTGGAGAAACCTTAGCATGAAATGCGAACCCCAGCTACACGAACATCATGCAATTAAAATTCTACGCAAGAGCATTCATGGACCCGTGACTTTCATGCTTAAGGGACTCACCATCAAGTCCTTTGAGAAGCTACTCAGTAAAGCTAGCAGCCTTCAAGAAGAAATAAAGCACATTGAGCCACATGAAAAGGCTAAGGTGGCTAAAGTGTTCGAGAAGAGATCAGGAGTAGTAGCAACCGTCGACAAAGGAAAGCAGTCGATAAAAATATATACAGAAGAGCATCGCCAATCTTCATCATAGTACTCTCAGAAACAGAATAGTCAATCCAACCAGCGGCCACCTCAAGAGGGAACACCTCAAACAGGGGATAAAAAAATATCCCTGTCGGAGTGACAGAAAATTGTCTATTCTTTCAAGGATGAAGTTGTACCTAAAATATTCAAGAGTCTGATGAAGAAGCTAGAATTCAAACTACCAGATCCAAAGAAGCCCAAAGAGGTGGATAAGAAGAATGAACCAAATTATTGCCCATACCATCGGTTGCTCGAGCACACTATAGAAAAATGCTTCATTATTAAAGACTGGTTCAAGAGAAACATCAAGGCAGAGAACATAACAATCTGAAAAGGAGTATTTGAGAGAACCCAAAAAAGGTTCCATTAACATGATTTCGACTGAGCCAATCTCCCCAATTGATCCGTTTGTCGGAATTGATAGTTGGAGTACAACTTGGGATGAACTCAAGAGGGTCCTTAATCAAATTCAGGATTCATCAAAACAAACTTCAATGAATACCAAAGAAGGATGGAATGAGGTTTGGAGCAGATCATCCAAGAAAATACTGAACAAGATCCAGTCTGCATCAAAACAAGCCTCCATTCAGAGTCTGCAACATACCAAGCACGAGATGAAGGTTTTGTTAGGAGATCCGTCATCGTCAAGGACAAAGAAGAAGAAAAAAAAAATCACTATAAAGATTGATAGCACGGGGGGTAGGATAGGGGTTGCCTATACTAGATTGGTTGTCTCGGATTCAGGGAAGAAAATTTTCAAACCCTTGACTTTTTATGATTGTCTTTTTGTCCCTCTAGGATCTTATGAATATAATGATTGTGATTTTGGCTACATTTTAACTATTTCTGGTGATAACGTAATTGATTTTGATCGATCCAACTTTGATATCAATCCCCAAAATAATCCTCAAATCGTACTCGAGTCGGATCAACTTGTTGTCAAGTCCAAAGAAGAAGAAAAGACACCGGAACGACAACACCGCTTACGACAACACCGATAACGAGGAGACAATTCTTGAGCATCATGGTACACCACTTGCCATCAAATTAGATCTTTCCGATGAAGAAGAAAAGACACCGAAAGATTCAACAATGATATCTCAAGAAGAAATCGCAAAAGTTAACTTAAGGAGCAGAAAAGTGTTACAACCAAGAACAACTCTATAAGACAAAGGAAAACAGATAATGACTCAAGAAGAGATACCCCCACCTCCACTAGTTTAAGAACCACTAAATCAAGATAAAATCGGAGGATCATACAAAGTAGAATACAATGTGCTAGCTCATCTTAGGAAGTTGCCGGCCTGATTAAGCATCTACGACGCTCTGATCCTGTCAAAGGAGATGAGAAAGTCTCTGGTTACAGCTTTGCTTGACCCAGATATTTGCTTAGCTCAGTTGGCCAGCACATCCTTAGATGAAGTTTGCTTGTTGAAAGAATAGTCAGGGGTAACCTTCACAGATGAAGACTTGCTGCTCGGTACTGCTGACCACAACCGCCCACTCTACATCTTCGTCAACATCGATAGATTTTTGTTATCCAGAGTTTTAGTGGATCTTGGAGCATCTCTTAATTTGATGAGCCTACAAACATTGGCCTATTTGGATATTGAAGCGCAAGAGCTTACGGCTGATAAGATGATGTTAAGAGGATTCAACCAAAAGGGAGAAAGAGCCCTTGAATCAATCACATTACTTATGAAGGTTAGGGAACTCGTGACGACCGCTAAATGTCATATCATTGACGTCGAGACCTCTTTTAACGCTCTATTATGTCGATCATGGATTCATGAGCACAATATGGTTCCATCATCTCTACACCAATGCATCAAATATCGGGTCGACCGTGGATTCATGAGCACAATATGGTTCCATCATCCCTACACCAGTGCATCAAATATCACAAAGATGGTCAAGAAAATTGTATTAAGGGAGACCTACAACCATTTTCAGTGCATGAAGTTGGTATCCATGAAGATGTTGCCTACTATGTGCCTCCAAAAAAAACTATCTTCTCTCGTGAAGTTATCAGAAACAAAGATGAAGATTTAGATTAATATCAAAAAGGAGGCCATTCAACTCCGCTTCAGCAATCTTCCACCACTCCTTTACAACGAGATGGTGAAAGGCCTTTTAGTTGGTGCACCCGAGGTCGAGGCTAGGGGCGTGGATGAGGAAGAATCAATTTAATTGTTGAACGGACTAGGCCAACTATCAACATTGGTAATGAAGACAGTTCTGAAGACGATATAATGATGACAAGAAGAAAAAGACCTCATTACGAGACATCCCTAGAAGATACAGAAAAGAATGAGTATGAAACAATGTATGATCGGATAAACCACTACATGAATACTATGACCCTTACTCCGATTCTCCTTCAAAAGGTCAAGAGTTTAGAGGTCAAGGAAGTCCGTAGTGTTGGTTCGAAGTTGATCAAATTTTATCGTGCTTCTACCTCTACTGAGCTTGAAAAACATGTAAATTTGGATGATGATTCTAGTAAATTAACGGAATTGCCTTTTGGTTACTTCTCGCCTTGTGTTCAAAAGGTAATTCAACTGGGACACGTACCAAAACAATTGCCAAAAGATAAATTTCAACTTTTTGAAAAACTATGGAATGCTAAAAGTCGAACCCCAAACTCAAAAGATGGTCTCAGAATTGGTACACTCGACCAGTCGATGATTCTGAATTTTGCATGGTTTTTAGTGATGAGTTAGAAGAGGATTGCCTCGATGTAGAGGAAGACTCTACTGATCAACCAATAGAAGATGCTCCACAAAAATTTAAGGGGGAAATTAAATCTACTATTGATGAATTAAAAGATATTAACCTCGGGACTGAAGAACGACCCCGGCCTACATTTATAAGTTCTCTACTTAATGATGAAGAATCTGCAAAATTGATCAAATTATTAACGGAATTCAAAGATTGCTTTGCATGGAGCTACGAGGAAATGTCAGGACTGTCAGCAGAGGTTGCAGTCCAGAAACTTGGGGTGGACAAGAATATAACCTCAGTAAAACAAGCTCTCAGGAGAATGCGCCTCGAAATAGAACAAGTTATCACCGAAGTGAAGAAATTGATAGACGCCAACTTTGTTAAAGAAGAACAATACCCCATGTGGTTAGCCAACATCATACCTGTTAAGAAGAAAAATGGACAGATCCGTGTTTGTGTCGACTTGAGAGATTTGAACAAGGCATGTACAAAAGACGAGTTTCCACTACCTATACCAGAGATGATGGTGGATATCGCTTCAACACATGAAATTTTCTCCTTGAGGGATGGATCGTCGGGATACAACCAAATTAAGATGGCTCCCGAGGATGCGGCACTTACAGCCTCAAGAACATTGATTGGAGTTTTCTGCTACACGGTGATGTCGTTGGGTTTAAAGAACGCCAGAGCAACATATCAACATGCAATGACGAAGATTTTTGACGACCTCATTCACAACCAAGTATAATGCTATGTTGATGATTTGGTCATCAAAAGTAAACGGAAGATAGTCCATTTATATGATTTGAGGATCGTGTTTGAACGGTTACGGCGATATGACCTTAAAATGAATCCCTTAAAGTGCACCTTTGGTGTTACCTCTGGGAAATTTCTAGGATTCGTTGTCCGTCGTCGGGGGATCGAGATCGACCCAGATAAGATTAAAGCTATCTTAGAAATGCCTCCCCTTAAAACCTTGAAACAATTACGTTCTTTCCAAGAGAAGTTGGCATATCTGAGACACTTTATTTCTAATCTCTCAGGTAGGTGTTAGCCTTTCTCTACATTAATTAAAAAGGACGCCAAATTTATTTAGGAAGAGAAATGCCAGCGGGCTTTCGAGGATGTTAAATAATATTTAATGACACCTCCTATCTTGGCAGCCCCTATCCCAGGGAAACTATTGAAACTTCATATCGCGGCTTTAGATGACTCTCTTGGAGCCCTCTTAGCCCAAGTTAATGAGGAGGGTAAGGAAAATGCACTCTACTACTTGAGTCATCGCCTAATACCGACGGAGATAAGGAATCCACCTATTGAGAAGCATTATCTGGCATTAATTTTTGTTGCTCAAAAGCATAGACATTACATGCTTTCTCATAAGATTACCCTAATCTAGAAAGTTAATCCATTGCAATATTTGATGACTCGACCAACACTCTATGGACGTCTGGCAAGATGGTCAAGGATCTTATTACAATTTGATATAACTTTTGTTCCCCTTCGTGCTATCAAGGGACAGATACTAGCAAACTGTCTCGCTGCACACCCACTGCCAGTTGGGTCCTCTCTCAACGACGAGTTACCAAACGAGCAAATATTATAAATGGAATTATCTAGTGCGCAACGCTGGGAGATGTACTTCGATGGCGCTTCATTAGCCAAAAAAGATAAAGGATCAGGTACAGTTATACCAAGCAAAGCAAGAATTGGTTTGATCTTTATCACACTAGATAAGTGTATGATGAGGTTCTCATACCACTTGATAGAGCCATGCACCAACAATGAAGTAGAATATGAAGCCTTGATCACCGGGTTGGGAATGGTAATCTTAATGGATATAACAAACATTGTCATTTTTTTCAAATCCGAACTCGCCATTCAGCAAGTCGCCGGACATTACAGAATTTTGAAACCAAGATTAACAGAATACTATCAGTACACGATGAAGCTCATGGAGCAGATTCCTGATGTAACTTTCTACCAAATTCCTAGGGGAGATAATGCCCATGCTGACACTTTAGCAAAACTCGCTAAGTAAATGGCGTGTGCCCCAAAGGATTCCATTGAAGTTACAGTGCAAGAAAGATGAGTCTTGTCTCAGATCGACTTCAAAACTCTACACAAGCTTGAAAAAGAAGAAACAATAAATACAGTTGCTGACATCAACGAAGATTGGCGCAAGCCATTAATAAAATATTTGCATACTGGAAAGCTGGCAAAAGACAAGTCTGAGGTGCACCACATCACAAGAAGGGCTATGTCTTATGCCCTGATGGGAAATGTTCTCTACAGAAGATCATTTGACCAGATGTGGCTATGGTGTTTGAGCAGAGCTGAAGCACAGAATATTGTCAAAGAGTTACATGTCAGATTGTGTGGTGCTCACCAGTCAGGGCCAAAAATGAAAATGAAGATCAAAAGACTCTGGTATTATTGGCCAGCACTGATGTTGGATTGCATGGATACAGCGAGAAGATGTCACCAATGCCAAGTGCAAGGGGTGGTCTTACACCAGCCTCCGAATGTGCTACACCCAACTGTTGCCTCGTGGCCATTCGAGGGTTGGGGCACAGACATAATAAACTTGATAGACCCTCCATCTTCCAGAGGACACAAGTTTATACTTGCCGCTATAGATTACTTCTCCAAATGAGCAGAGGCAGTAATGTTACGTGAGGTTACGACATAGCACGTCCTTCAATTTTTTAAAAGCCAAATCGTCTACTGTTTCGGAGTACTGCGAAGAATAATTTTTGACAATGGGAAAGCTTTCAGAAGTACAAAGATCAACAATTTCTTCAAAAAATATGGAATAGATTGGAGATACTCCATGATTTATTATCCTAGAGCAAATGGTCTGACAGAGGCTTTCAACAAAATACTGGTACAGATTTTAAAGAAAATACCGGATGAAAACAAAAGGGATTGGCACAACAAGTTGTTAGAAGCTTTGTGGGCCTACCGGACAACGTTCAGAATTGCCACTAAGTGTACACCTTATATGCTCGTGTATGGGTACGAGGTCGTGCTACCGCTAGAAATCCAGACACCATCTCTCAGAGTCGTTGTTGCCAACCAACTCATAACGAAAGAAAGTGTAAAACTCAGACTTGAAGAACTGGAGAGTCTCGAGGAAAAATGAATAGAAGTACAACAACATTTGGAGCTTTACCAGGCAAAGATGGTACAATCTCATGACAAATTGGCCCGCCCAAGGACACTTAAAGTTGGTGACCTCGTACCTGTGCTCAAAAGGCCTGTTCTTGCACGCCACAAAATAAGTGGGAAATTCAAGCCAACTTGGGAGGGACCATTTGATGTTGAAAAGGTCTACACAGGAGGAGCCTACCAGTTAGTGTACTTCCAGGGCGAAAGACCCAGGTTACCAATAAACGGACCATATTTGAAAACATATTACGCAACCTGACGCTGCTTGCCTCTGTTTGCTTTGAAACTTTGAAAATTTGATTGTTTTAGGGTTATCAATGTGGCCAAATGTCTATAAACGGGTCCAAATTTTGTAATTAACCTCAATATAAAAAAAATTTTGACAAAGAAATTTTAAACTTTAAATTTTCTTCTTTCCACTTTTGAGTATAATGTTCCACTAAATTAAACAAGACTCATACATAAAATAAACAATTCATTTCACCAAAATAAACTAAAATTTAGTTTAATAAATACTTTGTTTTGTTCTTGTTCATGACAAGTTTCGGCTCACTAATGTTTTTCTTGTCGTCTGCAAAAAAATGTCGGGACAGAGGCTGATCTTTGCTTTCCAGGATGGTTGGAGCCTCACACTAAATGAGGAGATGGCGCCGCAGGGCGGAACCATTGACTTCAGCATGGATTTTAACCAGGTTGACATGAACTACGAAGGTCCTCTCATGGACGTAGTCAGCTGCAAAGAGAAAGTGGGATTGCCTTCACTATTGAGAGTGACCGCTAAATATAATGTATCATGCAAAGGCAAGAACGTGATAACAGAGCAAGATCCGATGGAAGGGCCCAACCTTCTGCCCTCCATGGTAGCTACACCAGCTGGAGGCTTAACAGCGGCCAATAAAAAATGATTGCCAAGTACTTCATTTAGCAGGATGCAACGCAGGAACGCTAGCCTCAAGAAGCAGAGAGCTTTTCTATGACAAGAACGTAGACGTCAAAGAGAAACAAACAACTTGCTCACCCCTATTCCTGAGGGGCAAATTTAAGATCTAGACCTAAAAGAAATCTCTGCTAGTCTACCCACCACGGATGAAGAACCAGGGTTTTTGATAGAGTCAGACATACTTTCAGTTTCAGATGTTTTGTGGAAGGGTTGTTCGACGTGCAACATTGAAATATCGGCCGGAACATCAGCCACAAGTGCGTTTTTAGAATGCCTTGATTGCAATGTTCTACATTTACAACATTTCAGTACATTCGAACAGTACACCTCAAGAATTAATGGATCTCAGACTTTAGATTTTATGATGGATGAACCATATGTCCCATTGGGGACGGATCAGTATGTACCTTGGAGCCCAGGGTCGTACATCTCGCTAGAGGCCGAGTCTCATGCTCTAGATTAACCGATGCTAGTTTGGGTTCCTGCCAATGCTCGAAGGGATGAACGCTCGCGACAGCTGCCAACCCCTGGTATGATAGAGTACTACAAGATAAGTAAATTAAATAAAAGAGAATTTGAGTTTTATGAAGAATTTCAGGGAAAGTTCATCAATATACGGGAAGGCCTGGAGCTGTATACCAGGGTTTTTTTAGAAAGTGATGAAAGAAGCATTCTGGACTGTATCTTTAATTTAAGAGATAGAGGCCGAGCGGGCCTTCTCATGGAAGGACATATTCCAAGCTAAAGAAATAGATGAGAGGAAAGGGAAGAATCACCATCCAGTGCGACTGTTGTTATAACTTCACAAATGACAGACAGGAGAATCCGCCTAGGATCCTCAAATATGATCAAGTAGATCTGCTACTGTCAATGATAAAGTGGATGATTAAAAGAATTGTCAAATGAAATATTCTACCTGTTACTTACATTCCCAATAGTTGCATTATCAATATCTATGAAGAGGGTGATTGCACTCCCCCACACATTGATCATCATGATTTTGTGAGACCCTTCTGCACGGTCTCATTTCTGAGCAAAAGTAATATTTTATTTGGGATAGAAATCAATATCGTCGGCCCTGGTGAGTTCAGAGGTGCTGTGGAGATTCCTCTACCAGTCGGTTCAGTACTCATTCTTAAAGGCAACGGTGCAGATGTTGCCAAACATTGCATTCCAGGGATACAACACAGTAGGGTGTCTGTGACTTTCAGCAGGATGGATGACAGCAAAATGCCATATGGATTTATGCCAGACCCAGAATTGGAAGAGCTACTGTCGTACGAGCTATGAGAGGGTTGTACCTCTAAGTACATGCAAAGGGAACTCTTATCCTGGAGCATGACTTAGAAGGTCTGCTTGATCAGGAGCTCGTCATACCTAGTACAGACGGTCAGAGGGTTCACTCTTTTTTTAGCAACATGATATGTATCTGATATATTCAGCCTACAATGTATTCATAACATGAGATGTTCTGAATGTTTTTCGACATGGACTATATATTGTACCTCTTTAGGCGTTAGCCTATGTTTGATCTGTGAGATCTTTTTATTGAAGCAGATTAATGAAAGTTTTTCTCAGGAATGTGCCTTTTTGTCAGTTGCCTTCTTGTGCGATGGATGAAAGCCACGAACCACACGTTGGTTTAGAATTTTAATGAACAAAGAATGAAACAACAAATCTTTGACAATAAATAAAATTTAAATGATCATAAATAAATAAACAACGAAATAAATTTCTTTTAAAAATCAACCAATTAAAATTAAAACTTTAAAGACATATTTTGAAAAATTAAATGTGATAAAAATCTATTGAGTGGATTCTCTCATTTTCAGAGTTCCTTACTTTTTGTGCGCACAACACAACCATTTTTATCTGCATTAACTCTCTTTACATCCCCGTGGAGTTTTGCATTCTGCAAAAAACCCCATAAAGCTCTAAAAATCTTCTTCAACAAAATCAACATTTCCACATGACACACTTCTACAAATTCAACACCACAAGCTCTTTGTAAATTTCAATTCTCATTTTTGAATCAGTACCTAAATTCTGATTCTCACCTTTTGAGGTCGATACCTAATTTTCGACTCTCTTCTAGGAATTGATACCTAAATTTCAATTCTCATTTTCAAATCAGTACCTAAATTCTGGTTCTCACCTTTCGAGGTCGATACCTAAATTTTGACTCTCTTCTCGGAATTGTTACCTAAATCTCAATTCTCATTTTTTTGAATCAGTACCTAAATTCTGGTTCTCACCTTTCGAGGTCGATGCTTAAATTTTGACTCTCTTCTAGGAATTGATACCTAAAATTCAACTCTCACATTTTCAAATCAGTACCTAAATTCTGATTCTCACCTTTCGAGGTAGATACCTAAATTTTGACTCTCTTCTCAGAATTGATACCTAAATTTTAATTATCATTTTTTTGAAACAGTACCTAAATTTTGGTTCTCACCTTTCGAGATCGATACCTAAATTTTGACTCTCTTCTCAGAATTGATACCTAAATTTCAATTCTCATTTTTGAATCCCAATCTAAATTCTGATTCTCACCTTTCAAGGTCGACACCTAAATTTCGACTCTCTTCTCTGAATTGATACCTAAATTTTAATTCTCATTTTTTTGAATCAATACCTAAATTTTGGTTCTCACCTTTCGAGGTCGATACCTAAATTTTGACTCTCTTCTTGGAATTGAAACCTAAATTTCAATTCTCATTTTTGAACCAGTGCCTAAATTGTGGTTCTCACCTTTCGAGGTCGATAACTAAATTTCGACTCTCTTCTCAGAATTGTTACCTAAATTTCAATTCTCATTTTTGAATCAGTACCTAAATTCTGATTCTCACCTTTTGAGGTCGTTACTTAAATTTCAAATCTGTCCTTGAGATTAATACCTAAATTTCAATTCTCACATTTTCGAGTCAGTACCTAAATTCTGGTTCTCACCTTTCGAGGTCGATACCTAAATTTCAATTCTCACATTTTCGAGTCAGTTCCTAAATTATGATTCTCATCTTTTGAGGTCGATACCTAAATTTTGATTCTCTTCCTGAGATTGATACCTAAATTTTAAATCTCATTTTTGGATCAGTACCTAAATTTTGATTCTCATCTTTTGAAGTCGGTACCTAAATTCCGACCCTTCCTTTCTTTTCAGAATTGATACTTAAATTTCAATTCTCACATCGGGGTCAGCACTTGCGTATTGATTCCCATCCTCTGCAAATCTCTAAAATTTCATAACTCAAAATCCACTCTCTNGCTCTAAAAATCTTCTTCAACAAAATCAACCTTTCCACATGACACACTTCTGCAAATTCAACACCACAAGCTTTTTGTAAATTTCAATTCTCAATTTTGAATCAGTACCTAAATTCTGATTCTCACCTTTTGAGGTCGATACCTAATTTTTGACTCTCTTCTAGGAATTGATACCTAAATTTCAATTCTCATTTTCAAATCAGTACCTAAATTCTGGTTCTCACCTTTCGAGGTCGATACCTAAATTTTGACTCTCTTCTCGGAATTGTTACCTAAATCTCAATTCTCATTTTTTTGAATCAGTACCTAAATTCTGGTTCTCACCTTTTGAGGTCGATACCTAAATTTCGACTCTCTTCTAGGAATTGATACCTAAAATTCAATTCTCACATTTTCAAATTAGTACCTAAATTCTAATTCTCACCTTTTGAGGTAGATACCTAAATTTTGACTCTCTTCTCAGAATTGAAACCTAAACTTCAATTATCATTTTTTTTGAAATAGTACCTAAATTCTGATTCTCACCTTTCGAGGTCGATACCTAAATTTTGACTCTCTTCTCAGAATTGATACCTAAATTTCAATTCTCATTTTTGAATCCCAATCTAAATTTTGATTCTCACCTTTCAAGGTCGACACCTAAATTTCGACTTTTTTTTTGAATTGATACCTAAATTTTAATTCTCATTTTTTTGAACCAATACCTAAATTTTGGTTCTCACCTTTCGAGGTCGATACCTAAATTTTTACCCGCTTCTCGGAATTGAAACCTAAATTTCAATTCTCATTTTTGAATCAGTGCCTAAATTATGGTTCTCATCTTTCGAGGTCGATAACTAAATTTCGACTCTCTTCTCAGAATTGTTACCTAAACTTCAATTCTCATTTTTGAATCAGTACCTAAATTCTGATTCTCACATTTTGAGGTCGTTACTTAAATTTTAACTCTGTCCTTGAGATTAATACCTAAATTTCAATTCTCGCATTTTTGAGTCAGTACCTGAATTCTGGTTCTCACCTTTCGAGGTCGATACCTAAATTTCAATTCTCACATTTTCGAGTCAGTTCCTAAATTATGATTCTCATCTTTTGAGGTTGATACCTAAATTTTGATTCTCTTCCTGAGATTGATACCTAAATTTCAAATCTCATTTTTGGATCAGTACCTAAATTTTGATTCTCATCTTTTGAAGTCGGTACCTAAATTCCGACCCTTCCTTTCTTTTCAGAATTGATACTTAAATTTCAATTCACATCTGGGTCAGCACTTGCGTATTGATTCCCATTCTCTGCAAATCTCTAAAATTTCATAACTCGAAATCCACTCTCCAATCCTCAGTGAGCCCTTACTTCTTGACTTGATCAAATATGCGCCTACTAGTATCCCCGACAGAAATAAAAAAAAACACACACACAACTCTACACAAGCCTCCGGGTCTGTTGACTTACGAGTTTATATTGGTTTTTGTTGATCTTGTCGGTCAATGCCAATATGCGCAGTGTGCTTGTCCAGCACACCACACCTATTGTGGGTCTATTGTAGTCCTCACTTTTGGTTGAGGTTTAGTTTTCCCTCTTTAGTAGCCTATGGTCTAGCCATAGGACTTTCCTATTGACTGCTAGACAAGGAGCCCTCACCATTAGAAATTTCAAACACTTCTTTACTCAACTTGCAGTTTCACATATTGGTCCTAACCTCTAGCACTTAGTTGGTGGGGTCATTATGGGGGAACTCAAGATGAGTCACCCTTAGTACTCTTGGACCTTAAGGTTGACCCTGGGTGTTGGTCTAGGGCTAAGGCACTTGTTTGCACTCACAATCACTCATTACCCCAAACTCAAAACTTCTAGGCTTTGGTCCCTTGATACTTTTGGGAGACTCCTGTAGGTGGTTCCCTAAACCCATTAGCCGTAGGCTAGGGTTTGGCTAAGACCACTACATAGAGGACCGAAAATGGGATTTCTATTGGTCTATGACTTATTTATGGTGGTTTACAATCCAACTCTATCAAGATACCCAACCTACCCTATTGCCCCCAAATTCCCCAAACTACCCAAATTGTCCAAAATCTCCAAATTGGCCAAATTACCAAAATACCCCTTTTGGGCCCAAAATTTCAAAAATTTTAAAAAATCATAAAAATACCCAAAACCTCCCAAATATTTCCAATTTAATTTTCCTCAACTATCACATGACCCAATTTGGCCATTTTGACCATCTTTAATCACATCTTTGATCAAAACCCCTAAATTGCCCGTTGAAGGCCCAAATTTCCCTAAATTCAACTCAAATGTCCATCAATTTGATCTCAATTGATTTCAATTTAAATCCTAAACTCATATTCACTTTTGATATGACCAACGAAGACCAAATCCAATCCAAATTAATCCATGATATGGGCTCAATTTTAGCATAGTTTAAACCCCCAATTTTGGTCACATGACCTAATCTCACAAAATTGAACCCATAGCTTAGTCAATTGGCCCCAATTAATGTTGCATAATTTTTATAACATTCTTACACATCAAAATCAACCATCAGTTGGCCTTGGTGAAGCCTCAAATCCATTTGATTTTGGGCTAGATCCAAAATTCCCAAATTTAGCCCCAAATTGGCTAAGTCCCCAAATTTCACCCAATTGATTGCCTTAACCACCAAATTGGCATCCAATTCATGTTGAAAACTCTTCAAGGGGTCCCTATTGACCATTTACAATAATCAATTTGAAATTAGCCCAAGGCTATTCCAAGCTAGGCCCAAGCCTAGCCCAACATAACCAAATTGATTAAAATTCAAAATTCCCTCAAATTGACCCTTAAATTGAGTTCAAAACCACTTCCACCCTTCATCAAAGTTGTTCATTATGATCATATATACCAAATGCAACATTTATTTGGGCCAATTGACTTGGATAGCCTAGAACAAACCCAAGACTTGCTCATTTGCAACCACTTGGACCCATGCACTAAATGTGTCCCAACCACCCTAAAGCAACCAAATTAACTCCACCTCAGCCATTAGTAGACCCCTAAGACTGAGCCAAAACCCATCTAACCACCTAAACTAAGCCATGGACCAAATTTCCCCCAAATTAAGGGATCTTATTCCCAAAAATAGACGTGCTAAGATATCTTTGCCAAATCAAAACACATTTTCTTTAAATTATTGTGATAGATTCCTCTGGATGCCCTGGGCACCTAGCCACCTCCCCCTGGCTGGCTGGGTAGCCTAGTAGCTGAAAAATGGCCAAACCGAGAGCCACCCCCATGGAGCTTCACCGATACCTAACCTAGAGGCCAGCTCAGCCAAATTGAATTGTAGAGCTCCTCTGTCGTTCACCTAAGCACCACATAACACCACCTAATTGGCCATGACAGCCACGATAACACCATTTTTATAAAAGGCCACCTCCATGGCCATTGAACTAAGTGCTGAATACTTCTTAGAGATACCTCTCCAAACAGACCACAGAGCTTCCCTAAGATCCCCTCAGTGCATTCCAACTATTTTCCCTCACCAATTTCTACTACCGAAGTTCAATTTTGAGCTTGAAATCTTGCTGGAAACTAGGACAGAGCCCAATACACTTCTACTTTCCACCAATCTCAAATTAACTCTACCTACACCTTCAAAATAGTGAAAGAAGCCAAAGTGCCATAAATTCTCCCTTCCACAGAGCCTCTACCAAAGCTCTAGATCAATACCCAAATCTGGTTGTAATCAAATTTATACCTAGGCCTTACACCACACTGAGAGGCTTAATCCTTAACCTCCTTGGAGCCTAACGAACATGCCAAATCCCTCTGATTGAAGCTTTACTTCTCAGAGCAAAGGTATAAAACCTCTCCCTCCCGAGCCTATTTTGATTCTCCATTTGATTAGGCTTAATTTAATTGCATGATTATCATATAGATGTGTTTGCCTCACTTAGACAAGTCCATAGGATCAAATCCAAAGCAATTTGGTTGAGTCTAGGTTAAGATCTTAGGGTTTTTGTGTGGACGGTCATGGGATCATTCTATCAGTGACGATGAAGGGGAGTCGATTGATCAAGCGTGTATCGAACGAATAGCGAAGATGAAGCCGGATTGCGCTTCCTTACACAAATAGTGGGACGCGTGGCTACTGGCATGGATGGTGGCATCAAATGGGAGCGTGCCACGTGGTACTTTGGAGCCGCCGTAGGTTGACGAGGCGCCGTGTGGATAAGTAGAAAAATAGGGCTTTTTCTATTTATTTAAACTCCCTTAACTTCAAAA
>JXCR01143037.1:65071-116652 GCA_002079205.1 Phalaenopsis hybrid cultivar | reverse complement strand
TATATATATATATACATATACATATATATATATATATATACATATACATATATATATATATACATATACATATCTATATATATACATATACATATATATGTATGTATGTATATGTATATATATATATATATGTATGTANGTTCTTTATATATATATATATATATATATATATATATATATATATATGTATATATATCTATATGTATGTACATGTATATATATATGTATGTATATACATACATATATGTATGTATATACATACATATATGTATGTACATGTATATATATATATGTATGTATATGTATATATATATATGTATGTATATGTATGTATATGTATTATTTATACCACCGTACGAACATCTTAACTTTTTTTATTTACATTACAATTGTTTAAATTTATTAATTGTAATGTATGCACGTAAATGTCATATTAACTACTTTTAATAATTTATAAATATAAGCCACATGGATTTTAAAAATAAAATAAATAATTTAAAGGAAAACCTAAAAAAAAAAAAACCTATTGTAGGTCATAACCTCACACATTCAAAAATAAAAAAGCAACGAAAGTAAGAAATAAGAAAAATAAACCACCTTACACATGCAAATAAAAAAAATATTAAANAAAAAAAAAAAAAAAACCTATTGTAGGTCATAACCTCACACATTCAAAAATAAAAAAGCAACGAAATTAAGAAATAAGAAAAATAAACCACATTACACATGCAAATAAAAAAAAATTAAAAAATAAAGAAATCTTATACATGCATATCAACACTCAGATTTTTAAATCCACTCTTCAGAACAACCTATAAACGTTAATCTTACATTTTCCCCCCTAATCACACCAACACTGTTTTATTTTCATGATCAATATAATTTACATCAACAACAAGAAGTCTTTATCCCATTAAGTGGGGTCAGCTACACAAACTCTTTTTCTCCATTTTGTCCTATCTTCCCATTGAGTGTCATATTTTCTTTTATTTTTATTAGATTAAGATCAGTTTTTTTTATAATAAGTCAAAGCCTTTCTTAACATAAGTTGAATCTAAAATTTGTACTCCCCCAATCAGACTATCAAATGGTTAGCATTTAATGTGATCAAACCATTTGAGACGACTGTAATCTTATCTGCAACTAGAACTACATAGGATAGATTCATTTCACATTTTGTTTTTAAATATCAAGCACTTATCCACCTAACCATTCTCATCTCACCAAACTTTAGTTTGTTTTGTGCTTCTCTTTTAAAGGCAAACATTCTACGTCATAAAACATTGCAGGACTCACCACCATATTAAGAAGTATTTTTCTATCACAAAATAGGCCTGATGCATTCCTTCAATTCAGCCAGCCAACCTGAATTTACTAATAACATACCTATCAATATCATCATCACTTTGAACAATAGACACGAGATATAGCTAAAATATTCACACTTTTTAAAGAATTGATCACTAATTATTATAATACCGCCACTAGAGCTATTACAAAAATTACAATTAACGTATTCAGATTTAGATCCTACTCAAATGAAGTCTCGAAAATTCAAGATTTTTATGAACTCATAACATACACACCAAAACACATCCTCTTGTACATGTCCTAACAGGAGCATCCATATCTAAAACAAAAAGATGCTCAGCAAGAGCATCTATAACTAAGATTTCCTTGTTATGAATATTTAAATCACCTAAATTTATTTTCAACTATTCTATTTTATTCCTACAATCCATCAAATATCAATGTCTTATTCAAAGCCAACATAGCACTAGGGCTGTAAACGAGTCGAGCCTGAGCGAGCTCAGGCTTGGCTCGTTCGAAATCGACTCGTGTTCGAAATCGGCTCGTGTTCGAAATGGCTCGTGAACAGTGTGTTCGTGTTCGGCTAGAAAATGATATTCGTGTTCGTGTTCGGCTCGAAATTGGCTCGTTATAATATTAAATTTTTATAATAATTTATTTTTTTTTTTAAAAAAAAGTAATAATAATTTTTTTATTAAAATTGTTTGTACTAACAACTTAATTCAAACCATATTTGAAGAATAAATTTCTAGAAAAAATTTGCAAACCAAATTTTACAAAAAGAATATTAATACTTTTTTACCCAATTTTACAAAATACAAACTTCATTACAAATTTTACAATTTACAAATTAAACAAAAAGGTGAAAATTTACAAAATACAAACTTTTACAAAAACTTCAATACAAATTTACAAAACTTTACACAAAGAATATTAATTCCTTTTTTACAAAATTTTACAAAATAAAATCTTATTTACTAATTTTACAAATTTACAAAAACATTATCACTGTTTCTTCACATTTTCTTTCTTCACATTTTCCTCCAGTCGACTGTCTCTTCAAATTGGGATCCATCTTGATTGCAGGTTTGTCAATTTTCTTTGAGGAGCTCATGGTGGTACACACCTTTTGCTGCTTCTTGTTTCTGGAAGCTATTCTTCAAGCTTCACGTTCTAAAAGACATCAAGATTGCTCCACGTGATCAATGAAAAAAAATATTTGCTGATTCACATAAAATCCAAGGGATCAATGATTGCTCCAAATAATGAGTCCTGTAATTATAGAATAATGACTCCAAAAGACCAATGCATTAGAAGAGATGAATAAAAACTGATTAGTCAAAATAATGAGTCCTTTATTTATAGACTAAGGATCAAATGCACTTACAAATCTTTTCATGCCCATCAGATAAAAACCGGTCACAACTGCCTTCTCCAAAGACTTTTATAATTACAGCAGTAATGGGGCACCGAAAGTTACAACAGTAATGAGGCACCAAAATCTTTTCATAATTTTACAGCAGTTACTTGAATGAAACATTCCAAAGTTACAACAGTTACTTCAAGTTACAGCCTTCTCCAAAGTTACAACTGAAACTTGATAAAAATTCTAAAGTTACAGTAACTTAATAAACATTCCAAATAAACAGCAGTTACTTGAATGAAACATTCCAAAGTTACAGCAGTTACTTCAAGTTACAGCCTTCTCCAAAGTTACAGCCGTAACTTGATAAAAATTCCAAAGTTACAGTAACATAATAAACATTCCAAATAAACAGGAGTTAAACAACAATGAAACATTCCAAAGCCATGTTCAGTTACTTCAAGTTACAGCCTTCTCCAAAGTTACAGCCATAACTTGATAAAAATTCCAAAGTTACAGTAACTTAATAAACATTCCAAATAAACAGCAGTTAAACAACAATGAAACATTCCTCTGACATCAACATCTTCATTATTAGACATAAATTTATATTCCTCAGCAGTAACTTTCAAAAGTTTCCAAAGTTATGCCGCATAAATTTATATTCTTATCTTAAAATGGTTGGAAACTTGCATTTCCTTCCAAAATTAAGAGTAAGAATAAACATTTATGACAGCTTTCATATTCTTCTCCTAAAATGGTTGCAAACATGAGTTGTCTTCCAAAATTAAGAGTAAAGAACAACTTCCACAATGCATTAGAACCTAATGGGGCACCGAAATCATCTATTGGGGCACCAAAAAGAAGTAAAGAACAACTTCCATAATGCATTAGAACCTAATTAAGGCCATCCGTAAAAATGAATGCTTTGTAAAAAAGAATGGTTTGCAAAAAACCATAGAAATGACTGCTTCGTAAAAGTCTGTTTTCTCAAGAGATTCCAGAATGCATCAAAGACTATTTTCTCATGAGATTCCAAAAAATTAATTTGGAAAGCCATAATACAAAATTAATTTGGAAAGGCATAGTAACATTTCCAAAAAAGCATAATTCTGGAAGTTTAGCGAACATCTATAGGCAATTTGACATAAAGTTCAGCGAACATCTCTGAGTTACCATAAAATGTTAATAAATTGCATCAAACCTAATTAATTTGTAACAACGACGTGCATATTGACATAAAATGTTAACAATAATTTCCTCGGGTAAAGCAAACATCAGGTAATTCTTTGGGTAATAGCAATTGAGCGAACATCATTTCCTCCTTCCCTCCTATTTACTCAGGTAAAGCTACTTCAAGTTGTTCGTCTTCCATTAATTCTTGCTGGTAGGAAAGATATATCAATATCAGTTTTAAGATGAAAAAGAACATATACCATACAAGCTAATTATTGAGAGAGCTACCATGGGTGTTTTCGAATGAGTCGTGGAAGATCTAATCTAACTAGACGAGCATATTAATGCACTCACTGTTTTTTTTTACGAAAGTGAACTTCTATAGTCATTTAGAACTCTTCCACCAGTATTAAATGCATATTCGGAGGCAACTGTTGTTATTGGAATCGATAATATATCCCTAGCCATTTTCGATAAGCAAGGATACTTGAGAGTGTTCAACTTCCGTCAATCAAGAATATCAAAATATTCAGTATTGACAAAAAAAAGACCCTCTTCGAGATAGACTTGTAAATCTGATTTTGATGGTTGAATGGAACCAGATGAAAGAACAAAATCAGTAAATGCAAGCATGCAATCATAACTTTGTGAATTAACCGAATCACTTTGCAACTCCGAAGAAACATTGCCAATTGCAGAACTAGAACTAGCAATATCGCTTGCATACGTGTTGTAAATTTGCAACATTACATCCTCAACTTGCTTAATTTTAGAGTCTAATTCAAGAGGTGTATACATCTTGCTAAAAGTAAAATGTATGAACTTCATTTTCCAACGAGGATCCAAGACAGCTGCAACAGACATTAGGAGATTGCAATCACCCCAATATTTGTCAAATTTAACTCTCATAGCAAAAGCCATGTTCCTCATATAATCATCAGCGGATGTCGACTCATCCAACAACAATTTATTTATTTGGAAAACAGCAGGTAAAAAAATATTTGATGTCGGGTAGGAAGAACCTGAAATCATTATTTGTCACGTCAATTAAAACAATAAAATTCATTATATGCATAAAATCGTACAAAAAGCACAATTAAGGCTCTGTATAAAGAACCTGAAATCGTTTTTGTCACATTATTAAAAACAACGAGGAATTTTCTGATTTTGTCATATTTCTCCCAATCTAAATCCGAAGGCAACCAACTGAAATTGTTATCTCGATTTGCATAACAAGCAAACACCTGCCGAAAAACAAAAGCAGATTCTAGCATTAGGAATGTAGAGTTCCATCTTGTTGGGACATCGATGCATAAACCTTTTGATGTTGATATCCCTAATTGTCTAGATATTTCAACAAACTTATGTAACCTTCCTGGTGACTTCTTCAGATATTTGATAGACTCTCTAATATTATAAATGATGTCATTAATTTCTCTCAAACCAAATTGCACCATAATATTCAATATATGTGCACAGCAGCGAACATGAAAGAAATATCCTTTAAATTACAATTTCCCTCTTGTCATAAAATTAGATTGGAGCAAACTAGCAGCAACATCATTATTACTAGCATTATCTAAAGTGACAGTACATACTTTGTCTTGTATCTTCCACTCTGACAAGCAATCACAAATGACATCACAAATGAATGTGCCAATATGAGGCAAATCCAATTCAATAAAATTAATAATTCGTTTTTGCATCTTCCAATTATGATCAATGTAATGAGCAGTTAAACACATATATCCAATTGTTTGATTGGAGGTCCAACAATCAAAGGTTAATGAAAACCTGTGAATATCCTTAAATTGCTTTTTGAGCTTCTCTTTTTCGAACTCATAAAGTTTCATGCAATCAGTTTTTATTGTGTTCCTTGAAACTTTCCCATAATTTGGGTTTAAGGACTTCAATAAAATGTTAAATCATGCATGCTCAACAATATTAAAAGTATACTCATGCACTATAATCATTTATGAGATTATCTCTCTATCTTGTGTTGATCATAGTTTTTTGAATCGTAAAAAAACTGGAATCTCAACATCTGCATCAAAATCAGTTGGCATAAAATTCAACAATTTTTGTCTTTTTTCGGCAAAACCAACGGCTTCCTTATTTTTAGCTTTGATTTGTCAACATTCCCTCACATGACGTAGAAGTTGAGAAGTTGTTCCTGTTTTAGATTTTTAAAATTTTGTTTGAGAGCAAATGCACTGCCAAAAAGTAGTTTGTACCCATTTAATCGGAAAGATTGCCTCAACAAAATACTCCCACATTGTTGACTTCCTCTTCCTACCCTTCTTGTTAAGGACTTTTTCACTGTCATTATCAATGACAACTTGAGGTACAACTTCTGGCTCTGTACATGGTAAATTATGAATGGCAATATCGTTGTTATTCTGAGCTTCCGGTAGTAACTGATTGTTGGATGAATCTGATTGTGATAGATTTAATTCGGACATATTTGCACTTGCACACTAATTGAAATCAAAACCACGAAATTAATATTAAGAATTATGTTCTTCTTGTAAGAATTATGTTCTAGAATATCAAAATGATAATATGACAAACTCATAAATGTGAAGGCAAATCAATCATTGTTGAGCAAAATTTGTAATTAGGGAACTCATTACAGCTGAATAAGCTATGTTGGAAGCTCATCTTTAGAACATAAAGACACATTTCAAATATACATCAGATGGAAACTCATCTTTAAAACAACAACAAAGGTAGTCATTAAAACAACCCAGAAAAAAGAGTGCTTGACATATAAAGAGTCAAAACAGGTAGCCATTTCTCAACTTATAACTATTGGAGAGCATCAGGTAGTCATTTCTCAATTTATACACAACAAGAGTCAAAACAGCAAGTCAAAAGAGCTTTCAAATCTTCCCCATGCTTACCATTTATAGTCAAAGAATGACAGCTCATTTCTCACGCATACCCAAGATGTCATTCTAAATCAATAAAGCCTACAACAGTAGAGCAGATTCAACAGAATATAATGCATAAGATAAATAAGATAGTAACAGTTCCGAGAAGGAGTAGTGCATACACATAAATCTAAATGTGTTGACCTCACTAAATACAAAAGCCCTAATTTCAACAGAAGCCAACAGTGCCGAGAAGCAAGAATTTAGCATTCAAGTATTTACAGAACTTGAGTATTTACAGAACTTGAACTCAAGGCTGATCTACATAACTTGATTATAAAATCAAGTATTCATCTTACATAACAGTTGGAAAACTTATGCCACATAATGATTCACCACAATATGGCAAATTTATTACTTATGCCACATCAAGTAGCCATTTCTCAACTTATGCCACAGCACAACATAATAGCCGAGCATCAAGTAGCCATTTCTAAATTTTTTCACAGTAAGAGTCATAACAGCAAGTCACAAGCGCTTTCAAATCTTCCTCAAACCAACAAAATTGTAATTTTGAACAATTCATTATACAACTACATATATAACACCTACGGTTTGATATTTACATTTGTAAACTTTTGATATTCATAATCAATATTTGCAGAGACACATTTTTGCCTTTGAGTAATAAGTAAAGGTAGCATATATGGGAAAACTGACGCTCATGTTCGAGATATAAGAATACATGAGAGCCGAATGATATATGCCACAAATATACTATTTTTTTGCAAATTTACACACATACCAATCATTTGTTATGTATCACATATCTAGAACAATCATTTTTACTCGAAGAATGACAGCTCATTCCTCATGCATACCCAAGATTAGCATACTGAATCACTAAAGCCTACAACAGTAGCAGAATATAATGCATAAAAAAAGAAAGTAGGGACTAGGGACTAAATATTAGCCTAAATATAAAGACAGATGATTCGATACACATCAAAACCCTTTAAGGAATATCATGTAGGTACTAAATATAAATCTAAACACTATAACGAAGAAACCACTAAATCAGATTTACATACACATAAATCTAAATGTGTTGACTTCACTTAATCCAAAAGCCCTAATTATATAATGAAAATCTAAATAAATCTAACATTATAATGAAAAAGACCACTAAATTTAAATAAATCTTCAACAAGCCCTAAGATCACTAAAAAATCTAAATAAATCTAAAAGAAATTTAAGTTTAATACAAGAGGCATACCTGAAGATAAGTATGAAATATTACTGAAAAGATACTCAAAGATAACACTAGGTCTCCAAACAAACAGTCGTGCAAGACTATCGAGCAAACAAGCAAGAATACCAATCAATCGAGCCAACAATGTCGAGAAGGAGAAGTAGAGATTAGATAGAAGAGCATAGACGACAAACCCTAAGCTGTCACGGTCGTCGGAGGAGTATAGTTGCAACTCCGAAGAGGGAGAGGGAGAGGACGCCGAACGAACGAGAGAAGTTTCGAGAGACGAATGACCGAATGAGAACCAGTTAGGGTTTCTTCGTAGGGAATATATATTTAAAAATATTTTATTTATTTAATTTTTTAAACTCTGTTTTATATAATAAATATTGAAATATTATTAGTAATAAATTATTATATATTATAATTTATAAGATTTGATTTAATAAAATGTGAAAATATATTTAGTTAGAAAAATAAAATTAATTATAATTTATAATATTTAATTTTATGAATATTAATTATGTATATATATTTATTTATTTATTTTCGAGCCAATTCGAGCCGAACACGAGCGAACAAACTTTTGTTCGTGTTGGGCTCGTTTACATTTCAAGCTTAAAAATTTGTTTGTGTTTGGCTCGTTAGGCTTAACGAACGAGCCGAACATGAGCTACTTAACGAGCCGAGCTTTTCGCGAACAACGAGCCAAATTGACAGCCCTACATAGCACTGCTTTTCTCTTATTATAGTATAGTTTAATTTATCATTAAAACTTTAACAAAAAGGTTCAAATAAAAAAGAATCATAAATAGCAATTTAAAAAGAAAAAGCAAAACCTACAATACTTTCATATCATCAAAACTNCAGCTATAACTAAGATTTCCTTGTTATGAATATTTAAATCACCTAAATTTATTTTCAACTATTCTATTTTATCCATCAAATATCAATGTCTTATTCAAAGCCAATATAGCACTGCTTTTCTCTTATTATAGTATAGTTTAATTTATCATTAAAACTTTAACGAAAAGGTTCAAATAAAAAAAAAACATAAATAGCAATTTAAAAAGAAAAAGCAAAACAAAACCTACAATACTTTCATATCATCAAAACCTCACACAACCATCACAACAAACCAACCAAACCGTCCTTTAATCTCATCCATTGTCCTCTTAAGAGAAATACTCATAAGAAACTAATTCATCACCCATTCTTCTCATACAAGAAGAAAAAAAGCTCAAACATCCCGATCTCTTTCGCATTCAACGGGCATCTTCGGGTACCTGCTCCGATCATTGCAGTAATTGTAGATGGTATAATTCTGCCTGACCCACCGGAGCAGCCCATACTGTTTCGCATCGAGGCTGCGGAACTCGTTCTGATCCCACCACCGCCGGCCCTGAGTAGCGCAAAATGTCTCATTTGCGGACGCCTCGCAGCCGTCGATGTGGAAGCCGCGGTAGGAGGCGATGAAGGGGGCGTTGGCCCAGTTCGTCTTCTCGAGGCCACCGCGGGTCGCCCAGTCGTCAGCGNACGGGCATCTTCGGGTACCTGCTCCGATCATTGCAGTAATTGTAGATGGTATAATTCTGCCTGACCCACCGGGGCAGCCCATACTGTTTCGCATCGAGGCTGCGGAACTCGTTCTGATCCCACCACCGCTGGCCCTGAGTAGCGCAAAATGTCTCGTTTGCGGACGCCTCGCAGCCGTCGATGTGGAAGCCGCGGTAGGAGGCGATGAAGGGCGCGTTGGCCCAGTTCGTCTTCTCGAGGCCACCACGGGTCGCCCAGTCGTCGGCATTCCATAAGCTGGAGTAGAGCTTCATTGGCTGATTGAAGGGGTACCGGACGCCTATGTCCTTGCTGTTCTTGAAAACCCGGATGGGCACATCGTCCACGAAGAACCTGTGAGTAGTTTTCTTCGTCAGTGAGGCATTTTGTCGAACAGTTGTGGGTGGTTAGGTTGGCTTCACATAAATAATTCTTTTACGGGCTGGTGATAAGATTAATTAGTTTTATGCCGGTCGAGCCGACACGTACTATGTCCTGAAGCACCGCCAAATATTGGTCAAAGAAATCCGNGATGGGCACATCGTCCACGAAGAACCTGTGAGTAGTTTTCTTCGTCAGTGAGGCATTTTGTCGAACAGTTGTAGGGTGGTTAGGTTGGCTTCACATAAATAATTCTTTTACGGGCTGGTGATAAGATCAATTAGTTTTATGCCGGTCGAGCCGACACGTAACCATGTCCTGAAGCACCGCCAAATATTGGTCAAAGAAATCCCGCTGTGGGTCCCATTAGATCTATCGTTCCCATGCACTACGCGGTTTCAGGGACATGCGCACGTGGCCCATGCGACCTCATTAAATATTATGAATCTTAAATCTATTTCGGAATAAATTTATAATGAAAATAATTTAGTTAAGTAAATTTAATNAAGAAATCCCGCTGTGGGTCCCATTAGATCTATCGTTCCCATGCACTACGCGGTTTCAGGGACATGCGCACGTGGCCCATGCGACCTCATTAAATATTATGAATCTTAAATCTATTTCGGAATAAATTTATAATGAAAATAATTTAGTTAAGTAAATTTAATAATTTCATCATTAAAATTTCAAAAATTTACATACATACCACCTATTGTTATGCATTTATACATCTAACATCTCTAATTTGATATTTTTATTTTGGTAATTTTCTATCATAAGATTATTCATGAAATTAAAAGAAATTTTTTTAGAATGATATAATATTAAACATTTGAGTATAATAAACGAAGCTTTACATATGTACTAATGTTCCGCTCAATTTCTATATATTTACATATTTAGCACCTAAAATTAAATTTTTGCATATCACTTCTAGAAAAATTGCGCTTTTCACTTTTTTAAAATTGAAAATGGTGGTATTTCTTGGATCTGATTTGAAAATTTTGGATGGCATAAATGTAAAACCTAAAAAATTTAGGTTCCGTATTTAAAAATTGAGTGGGACGTATGCAAACGCTTCTAAATATAAAGATAATTTTGTGAAATGTAATGTAAGTGCCCCTACATTTTTTTAATATTTGNAATTTAATATTAAAATTTCAAAAATTTACATACATACCACCTATTGTTATGCATTTATACATCTAACATCTCAAATTTGATATTTTTATTTTGGTAATTTCTTATCATAAGATTATTCAGGAAATTAAAAGAAATTTTTTTAGAATCATATAATATTAAACATTTGAGTATAATAAGCGAAGCTTTACATATGTACTAATGTGCCGCTCAATTTCTATATATTTACATATTTATAACCAAAAATTAAATTTTTGCATATCACTTTAGAAAAATTGCGCTTTTCACTTTTTTAAATTGAAAATGGTGGTATTTCTTGGATCTGATTTGAAAATTTTGGGTGGCATAAATGTAAAACCTAAAAAATTTAGGTTCCGTATTTAAAAATTGAGTGGTACGTATGCAAACGCCTCTAAATATAAAGATAATTAATAATTTTGTGAAATGTAATGTAAGTGCCCCTACATTTTTTTAATATTTTCTGAACATTAAACCTTAAAATTAAAACAAGCGAACTGCAAACATACAATGACATACCAAAAATAACATGCATTATAAACTACATAAAATATAATTAAAATATTTTGATTTAAGAGTAACAGGAGGGCATAAATCACCTTGATTACTCAACTTGACCAAACTTTACAAGCAGGAGCCGAAACTAACCCTTTGGTAAGTTATTTTTTTGTTTTAGTTTAAGAATAAAAAAAGCTATAATTTAAATTAATTCCGGCTTTATTTAATTGCATATCTATAAGTCAGGTTTTATGAATATAGACACAAGAGAAAGATAGAAAGAGGAGCATACACAATCTGATACAAATTCCAGAGAAGAGAGTAGTCGTGGTAATCCTTGGTGGGATCAAACCATAGATAGATCCTTTGCTCCCTATTTCCCTTTCCTCCTGTGAACACATTGGTCTGTAGTATATAAGGCTGCCCCGTTCTGTTCCCCAGAAACTCAAAGTCTATCTCATCATGCTCTGCATTCTGAGAAGAAAGCTGAAGTACAAAAGGAAATAAATAAGTTTTTATTTCTGCAAATAGATCAAATGGAAACAATATAAGCTACATTACTAAGTACGAACATAGAAGGCGGTAACAGTTCCGGCTGAGTCGCCTGCAACCATTTTTATCTGCATGTTGAAGTGGCCGAAGAGGTAGGAGCCTCGAGACTGGAAGCCAGTTCCACTGTTCTTGTCCAGGTATAGCTGGATCTCATTTCCGCCATTGAAGTACTTGATGTGATCGCTGGCCCAAGTTGGCACATAGTTCTTCTGGAAGGGAACGTTCACGGCTTTTTTTGGCTCAGAGGCCATGGATGCGATCAGGAAAGTGAAGAGGACGATAACAAGAACAGAAAGGGGAGAGAAAGTGGAGGAAGCCATTCTTGGCAATGGCAGGGAGAACATGCAGAAGAAGATGGGAGGGAGGGAACCGAGGCCCAAGTCTCGGGCTTTTAAGTTCGATGGTTTTCAGCTTTATTGCTGTGCGCATTTTTTATTGCCTGGATGGAGGAAATGTTCCGAAATGTTCCAACTGGCTAACGCGCTATTACATAACACTCCTGTGCGTTTGGATTGGATGATTCATCTATTTTTGGAGAATATTTCATCTACATTATTTGTAAAAATAATATGTTATTCAAGTATTATATATTATTCAATTATTTTATGGTATTATTGAAATATTCAATTACATTACTTGAGTTAGGGCTGCAGTGTTATTAGAATATTCCTCTTCATTACTTGATTTGGGTTGTGTTATTTCAATAACATAGTGAAAATTGAAATAATACAGGGAATATGCTGAATAATACAGCCTCAAATCAAGTAACGCGATGGAATATTTCAATAACACCGTAAAATAATCGAATAACATCATATTATACTCGAATAACACATTACTTTTACAAATAACGCAGATGAAATATTCTCATAACTCAGTCGAAGATTCCAATCCACACATAGCTCTACGTTAGGAGTCCTAATGTAATATTTTTCCCTATGGCGCAATGTCATTTTAAAGGATCTAGATGTTAAAAAAAAAGGCTATTAATGTGATCGAATTTGAGTTAGAAATTGAAAATTCAAATATGTCCTTAATAAATATAAAATTTTGGGATGGGGTTTAGGTTAGTGGGTCAAACAGGTTCAAGTCTTAGCTTTCGAGACTCGATTTGACTATTTAGTTTGGGTTATTTTTCAGGTCACACTCGAATCCGACCTGCTGTCCGAATTGATACTTATTTTTTTTCTCTTGGAGATTGGATACTTATTTCTCAGACCAAAAAATCTAGGAATTTTTTATTGAACAAATTGAGTTTAATTTAACAAAAAGTTTTTAAATATTAAAGCATTAAAAAAATTAGAAATATATTACTTGACACATTGGAACTTATTTTAACATATTTGGTGTGAGAACGATATCTCAATAATTGATTTAGTAAAACTATGAATAGGCTAATATAGAGCCACCGCATCTGTTCTTCTTCCTCCAACTTCGCTGTAAGAAGCTTTTATAACATGTTTGGTCGACACTTCTCGCCACCAACCCTACCCAACATTGCAAATCACAATGAGTTAACTCAGCTACTACCACATTAAGATCACGATGACATAACTTAATTTGCATTCCATTTGATATAAACTTGACAAAGTGTTACGACCACTGCATGTGGCTCATTTACAAACAATTTGTGATGTTGGATTTCCCTTAAAGTAATATCTCACCTCAAAATGAAAGTGTTCTATTGCTATTTTTGAATAGGCTATTTCTTGTTGGAGTTGTGAGTCTGCAACACCTAGCAGCCGAACTCTAGCACCTCCAAAGAGGTGCTTCTGCACTTGCAGCATAGCATTGCCATGCCTGAAACAGGCATAGTTACGTCGGGTCGCGTGACAACGCTATAATGTAGCATACCCCGATTTCTTATCTTGTGATTGCACAGCAAACAAAGCAATTGGAATATTAACTATGGGTTTAGGCGTTGTCACACTGACGGTTATTCCTTTAATGCTCTGCAATTTAATGTCTCGATACAGAAAGACAAAACTTTGTAAACACACGGTGAACCCTAGAAGGTTTTGTATAAGAGCATTGAAGTTCAAGTGTGAGGATTTCACGACATCCAATTTCTCTTGTGTGATCACGAGAGGATTTGGAGTGAGGCCCTCTAATTTCGAGTGGTTGTAGAGAGAAGATTTGGTAGTGTATCTTATACATTTCTCCTATACAAAGTGAACTTCTTATGTTGTAATACTTCATGATTTTTCTCCCATTCTCGTATTTTTCATACAAATCATGATCCACTTTTTTAAGATTACTTTGTTGTCCTTTTGTTTGATTTATTTTTGTTTTAGATTTCTTGAATTGGTATTCTTATTTTCCACGAGGTGATATTGATTGTGAACCAAACGAAGCCTTTGGTGCACATTCCATCCTAATAAGTGGTATCGGAGATGGGTGTTTGATTCGGGTAGGAGCAATGATCGATGAAGTGAGGTACGAAGAGGAGAAATTCAATAGATCGAACTTTGCATTTTCGAGGATGTAATTTTTGGATCTGATGTATCAAAAAATTTATATTTCTCAATACAAGAAACCATAAAGAAGCATGAATCGATGACTATGGAGGGATGAAAAGTGCTGGATCAAATGACCTTAAGTTTGATTTGTTTATCACTTTCCTCATTTATGGCACTGATAATGATGAATGAAAAATTTTCTACTTCACAATTCTTTTTTGATGAAGAGGTTATTCAATATGAAATTAGAAACAAACTATTCAGTAGCTGAACACTTGAAAAATTTCAATATTATAACTAGCTAGTTGTTTTTCTTGAGAATTAAATTTAATGATGATGTTAGAATACTATTATTTATGTCTTCATTATTGGACATGTGGGATGGTTTCGTTACTGCAATAACTTTATTTGAGAATACGAAGTTGAACTTCAATGACATTAGAGGGTTAATGTTGAATGAAGAAGTATGAATAAAGGCATTGGTGCCCTTAATGTGTGTTATTTTTCTGCGTGTTTTATGTCAATTTAAATCCACTTTAACAGTGTCAAGAACTTGACCTATCCCTAAATTACGCAATAATTTAGCTCTTCAAAAATATGACAAAACTTGACCCAATTTATATTGAGTAGTTAATGTGGAAAATCAAAATATTTATAAAATATATAAAATAGTTCACACACTAGTGGTTCTACGCAAGTGCACAAATCGCTTCAAGTAATATAGAGTCTTCTTTAAAAACCCCAGTATCGATCCCACGAAGAAGCGAGGAAAGAAATCCCTTAGGCTAATTCTGGTCTACTACTATAAGCAATTAAGTTGGAAGGTTGATTAAAGTGGTTTTAATGTATGCTAACAAAATTAAGTTTAGTAAATTAATTTCTAAACATTAAAGTTAAATTTACTAAGACTAAACAAATTTTAGTAACAAAGAGTTCAAATATCATAAAGTATCTTTCTCACTACAATAAGTTTATGGTAAAATGAGATGAGATAAATGATTTAAATATGTATTTTGCCAAATAAGAGCAATTTAAATTCTCTACCCTAATTAAGTGTTATAGAGAATCATTGGTTAATCTCAAGTTTAGTCCCTAAATCTGTGGTTAGGCTAGGAGAATACTGGCTCTCACTCCAGTGCCCCCACTTCCCTTCCCTTGAAGGCTAACACTCGCTTTAGCTCTTAAACACTAAAACCAAATTGAGGATTTTAGTATGTCACCCAAAAATCTCCAATGCCCAACAATGTATATTTCCCAATTTATTCGTACTTAATTCCATGAACAAAATACTCATTCATGAAATTTAATGTGATTCTCACTCTGTTGTAGAACTCATACTCCATTTCTCAGATCATATGTTTCACAACAGATTTTAACATTTCAATTTGCTAGATCGAAAAGTAAATTAAGAATGAAGTGGAAAAGTCAAAAAAATTTATTTTATATTTTAAAATGACACATCCAAATTGTCTATTCATTTCACCATATCTCAGAGTAGAGAGAAAAATAAAGAAAACTACTCAGAACTCATGAGGAAGATAAGATAAAACACATATTTTATATATAAAAATAAGTTTAAAAAATAAAGAAATGAAAGAACACAACTTACTTTAGACTCCTCCTCAAGAAAATCCCTAGAAGTTCCCTTGTAGCACTTTCTCTCTTTACAATCAACACTAAATTCTCTCTTAGAAGTGTAAGTAAGAAGAAACCTCTCACCTTCCTTCTCCTCTTACAATTCTTCAAGAAAATCCTCTCCACACACAAGAATTTACTTTACATTACACTCACACACACTCACGCGCACACACACACACACAAACACACAAACCCCCACACACCATGAGAGGCGCCAAGCCCTCTTTTTTAAAAAGACATCAATTCCCTCCTTTTTCCCAAGAGACAAATCTATTCATCCAAAAGACATGTCTCTTCATTCAAAAGCCTTCTTCAAGTGTCTAGATGCATTGAATCACTTTCATGGGGTGTTTGAAACACTTGGGAGCCTTCTATAACCTCAAAGTCTGACAAAAATTGGTCCACAACAGTTTCAGGCACTGAAGACGTCAGTTTGGACGCCGTCAATGCCACTTTTTGTTGCTTCTCTGGACTCCGGCGCTGTCGGCGCCGGTCTGCAGCAGCTCCACTGTTTGGCTTCGTTTTAGCTCTGTTTTGCCTCATTTCAGTCGCGTTTCATTTCTAACAGATAAAACTATAAAATAAGCATGAAAACAATCTTTCTTTAAAGTGTAATTTCATTCAAAAATATGTGAGAAGTGAGAAGTTGATTAAGCATAGAAAGACATATCAAATGTACCATAATTTTCTTTCTTGCTCGTTTTTGCTCCAAATTTCACCGTTTTAGCTACTTTTTCTCCAAAATTTCATTTCTCATACATGAAGCCAAAAACATGCAAATACATTTCTTTAAAGTTCAATATCACAAAAAATGAGTATAAAATATAAGTCTAAAAATACATATATTTTTTGGTGCATCAGGCATGGATTGGTTAATCTTCAGGTTTTGCATTGGATGTTGAAAAAAGGTGAAAAAATATGAAAATAACTATAGGCATAGACAGATTCAAGTCCATAATAGAATACTCCAAAACAAGCAGAGGAAATGATAGTTAAGAATACTGGAACTATGGAAGAAATAACATTTTAAGAAGGATTAAAATGCTCCAATGAAGGCTAATTTTGGAGTACAAGAAAGGAATCTCTCTATAAATGTCTCCACGGGTAAAATCCAAGGTGACACTATTATTTTATCCTTAGTCAACACATAATCTTGAAAGTAGATTTAGGAGCCACTTTCCATGCATGCCCCAATAAGAAGTTTAAAAAACACAATCACGAAGATCTAGGAAAAAATTATTTGGTAAGCAACAGAATCTTCAATGTCATGAGAAGGGTGATGTGAATATAAAGTTGTTAAACGAAACACTATAGAAGTTCAGTGAAGTCAAAATTAATTTGTAGTATGAAAACAAATCTAATCTCTATAAGCAAGATGGCAAAGTCAGGGTACATAACTACTTTCAAAAGTGACTCATGTAAGGGCACCATAAGGCAATGGTGATGACTCGGGTTACATTGAATGTACTCTTTCCCTGATAACAAAATAATGACAAATTTCATTGATGAGCCTGAAACCAAGATGGAAGCATGTTTGTGGCACCACAGGCTTGACCATATGAGTGAGAAAGGTATGAAATCCCTCCTTTCAAAGAATAAACTTCAAGACTTAAAATTTGTATATTTGGAATTATGTAAGATTGTGTATATGGAAGACAGAAGAAAATCCATTTCTCTAAGTGTGTCAATGATGAAGTTAAAGAAATTGGAGTTAGTGCATACCAATGTATGGGCTCCTACTTAAGTTCATTACATTAGAGATTCACACTACTTTGTAACATTTATTGACAATCAGAATAAAAAGGTATGTGTTTGCTTATTATAGCAAAAATCAGGTATATTTGAAGTGTTTAAGAAGTGGAAGCCATGATAAAAAATGAGAAAGATTTGAAGCCAATGTGTATCTAATAAGATATAAAGTTAATTATTGTGAGAAGAGATTTAGGAATTATAGTGCATCTGAGGGGATGAGTCATGAGTTCATTGTTCCAACAACTCTCAACAATATGGAGTAGTTGAGCGCAAGAACACAACCATCAAAAAGTGTGCAAGAAGTATGAAGTTGCATGCAGGCTTGCCAAGCTAGCTTTAGGCATAATCAGTGAACACTATAGTGTATCTGATGGATAGTTGTTCATCAGTAACTTTGAAGAAAATCCTGCCTGAAGATCCTAAAGGAACAAAGAGGCAAATCTATCTCACTTGAAGGTATTTTGGTGTTATGCATTCTGCATATATACATGTTGTTGCAGGATCCATGACTAAAATTTACTCAAAATTAGTTTAGTGTATTTTCATTGGCTATAACTCATATAAGTTTGGATAAAAATTCTTGGATTATCAGAATTAGAGGTTTATCAAGTGTAGTGGTGCTACTTTCAATAAAATGATGATGTACAATAACATGATAAAATCTTAGAATTGCTCATCTGTTACTTCTAAAGAGTATAGGTTTGTTAAGATTAAAGATATCATGATAAGAACGGAGGAGAAAGAAGAAGTGCTCAATCAGATGAAGCACGGGAAGTTCCTTAGTCACATACTATTAACCTCATTTTTTGAAAAACAATCTTCCCTATTTTATATTTAATTGAATCTCACTTAAGATGAGTCTTGAGCTAAACTCAAATTTAATAAAACTAAAATCTAATTAAATGAAATTTAAATCATCCATAAATTAAAATAAACTTAAATATAAATAATTTTAACCAAACTCTAAAGTTGACCAAAATTCAACTTTAATTAACATAAACCTTAAAATTATCATTTTCTCTCCCCTGATCATCATAGGAAAAGAAATTTCATTATGAAAATTGCATGATTCTCATTGTTACATATAAAAAATCATCCTAATAAGTTTGACAATCATCTAATAAATTTTATACGTAAAATTCTTCAGTCTAAAATTTCATGCATGAATAATGCTATCTTCAAACTCTAAAATTATTTTTTTCTTGACTGCCCGTTTCTGCAATCGAAATTATATTGTGTAAGTTGTATAATCTTCATAGCCACATATGTGGGGAATACAAACTAGTTTGGTGGTCACCATGCACTTTTTTTACATAAAATTTGTGATTAGGATTTTCTTGTTATAAAAATAGTGTCACAAAAATTTTTTTTAACGAGTAAGTCTTTTTCAAACCAAATTTTACTATTACATCTACATAACCAAAATCTTTCAAAAGACCTCTTTGTGCTCAAATTCGACTTCATTTTGGGGCTCGTTGAATCAATGATAATTTGGAGAGAGAAAATGATTATTTTAATAATAAAAGAATACTTGTCATACTTCACCTCAAAATGAACTAAAAGAAAAAAAAATCAAATTTGAGTCAAACTTGATCTAAATTGAAAAAAAAAACTCAATTTAATCTTTTAAAACTAAAAAAACTCTAACTCAAAATCCACCAATTTTCTCTCCAAGAGATTGAGCACGCTTTGACTTGAAATATCTTGAGATGGGATCTACTTTGACCAAAACAAATTGCTCCATTAAATTCCTCATATTTTTCTTTATCAAGTGAACTTATGATAAAATTTTTTGTCAAAACACGTAACCACCTTGCCACTTTGACTTGACATATCTTGCGATAGAGAGCTCCTTTTCCAAATTAGATTTGACCAATAACTTTCTCGCTTTGTTCTCTTCAAAATGTGATCCACATTATTTTTTTTAATTTAACCACAATAACAAACCACTTTTAAAATTTCCAAATTACCCTCCTTTTTATTTCAAAATTTCACCCTCTTTCTCCATAACCACTTCCAACTATATTTCAATCCAAACTCTCCATATCCTTCCCCCCTCATCCAACCACCACTCATTCCCTCATTCTCTTTCAAAAGCTGAAAACTCTTTCCCCATATTCTCTCCCTCCAAGTCGTGACTCCCTCTACTCCTTTCCTCTTCTTCTCTTTTCCTTCCATTACCAAATCGAGAGCATCCCTCCTTCGCCTCACCTCTCTTCCTTCCACCACCAAACTAAAAGCATCCCTCCCTTTTTTCTTACTAAACCAAACCAAGAAGATCAAGGGATCAAGGAAGCCAGGAAAAAAGCACAAACAAGAAATGAAAACCTTTCATCCAAGGAAAAAAAAAAAACAAATAATTCACAAGGAAGGTATAATTTTTCACCCATTTGTTTCTTTACCCAATTTTTCATGTAGTTTATATGGTATAATGTTATCATCCTTATTTCTTTCATTCTTCACATGACCGATGACTAGACTCGCAATTAAATGTATTTTTAATCTCCAAATTTTTTGCCAGAAAATGTCTCAAATTATATCTAGCGAATAGAGTGAACAAATGTAATGATTTTGTGATACTCAAGTATACGTATCATTTCAAGTAATATAGGATTTAAATCGATCCCACTAGAAAAGTGTTAACTCTTAAAACCAACTTACAAAATTTCTATTTAAATTGCATATTAAACAAATAAGATATTTAAAATGATATGCTTACAAAAAATCACTACTAAAGAGTTAAAAAAAAGAAACAACTAAATGTAACAACTTAATAAAATATAAAAACGAGTTTCAATTTTATGGAAAACATTTCCCCTTGTAAAGAGATTTTAACTTATGTAGAATTCAAGTAATTTAAGATAAAATTGATGTATTGTAACAAATAGAAGCATATATTATTCTTTACCCCCTCCAAGTGCTAGCAAAGAGCATTGACTTAAGGCTAATTCCTTAAAATCTTGATTCCACATCAGAACTATCTAGCCTCTCACCTCTAGATGCCCTTAAGCCTATGCCACCATGATGAAAATATCGCAGCGTTAGGGTGCTAAACCTTAAGCTAAATTGATAAGAATCTAGCCTGTCACTTGATACATCAAAATAATATGTTGTTTTAAGTATGATTTTATGCCTATTTTTGGTAATTTTGCACTTTAAAAAAGGGTATTTTTGTATTTTTGTTACAGGTATAACATTTTTAGGCATTTGGAGCAAAAGTAGCAAAAAGAATGAAATTTGGAGCCAATACAACAAATTTTTAGAATCTGGCGCATGATGTACCGTTTAACAGAGCCTTGACAGATCTGACACTAGATGCACCAGAGACAACTTTTTGTGGATTAAGACGGTTTTAGGCAAATTTTGCACAAATATTCAAAGGGATAATTGTTCTAAACACCTTTTGGAGTAATTGAATGCATCTAGAAACTTTGGAAGGTTCTTTTATGGAGGGGTATGTCTCTTGGATCAAATGACACATCTTTTGAATTAAAAAGAGTTGACTTTGAAGGGAATTTTGAAGGGGAAGTTGAACTCCTTTTGAAAGGAGGCATCCCAAAATAAAAGCAGAAGGCTTCAATGAGTTTGCGGGTGACGTAAAAGGGGGTAACGTAAAAGGGGGTGGCGTGAAAGGCAAGAGGAAGAGATAGAGAGAGAAAGTTAAGGGCTTAGAGATTTTCTTCTAAGGTTGTAAGAGGAGAGGGAATGTGAGAAATTTTTTCTTCATTACACTTCTAAGAGAGAATTGAGATTGCTTGTAAGGAGAGAAAGACTTGAAGAGAACTTCTAGGGATTTGCTTGGGAAGAATTGTGAGATAAGTTGTGTCTTTTATTTCTTTTATTTTGTAAACTTATTTTTATATACGAAATCTGTGTTTTGTCGTATCATTCTCATGAATTCAAAGTAGTCTTGTTTATCCTTCTCTCTACTTTAAAATATATTTTTGTGAAGAAGTAATTTTGTTTTCTACAATTTTAAATGTTAATAATTTGTGATGATTTGAAATCCGATATTCATTTACTTTTTGATCTGACCAATTGAAATGTTAAAATGTGTTGAGAAACATATGTTTTCAAAGGGCTATGATTTCTATAACATAGGGAGAATCACATTTTATTTCAGGGAGAGTATGTCATCCATGGAATTGAGTGCAAATAAATAGGGAAATATACTTTGTTGGATGTAGAATTGGAGATTTTAAGGTGATATATTAAGATCCCCAATTTTATCCAGTTGATTAGAAACTAATGTGAGATTGTTAGCCCTCAGGGGAGGGAGTAGTGGGAGCTCTAGAGTGATAACCAACATCCTCCCAGCCTAACCACAAAATTAGGGACCATACTTTGGATTAGTCAATGTTCTTTATAGCACTGTGGAGATGATAAAGAATAGGATTGCTCCTATTTGTTACAAAACAGTTTATATTTATATATTTTTAAATAATTTTAATTTCTTCACAATCCATATGCTCATTATAAGGGGAAGGATGCTTTCTTAAATTAGAACTTTCCTTCAATAAAAATTCATTTAGTTTTCATAATTTTACTTTTAAAAGTTTAGTTTGTGGTTTAGTTAACTTTGTCTTTCAATTGCATCTTAAATAGCATTAACTTTAGTAGTTAATATTCAAACTTCACACTTTCCCTTTTTTAGTTTAAATTATAATTATAATATGAAGAACTATCTACAAGCATTTCTAAATTCCCTGTGGGATCGATATCTAGGACTCCATTAGAGCCCTTTATTACTTGAGTGATATGTATACTTGCGTTATTTTTTAACAGGGATTTGGCAGTTCAAGAGAGTTTTAAAGATAAAATATTTTAATAAAATTTATGTTTTTTGGGATTACATTGCATGTTTATTATTATATATGTCGTGTGTTTTTCATAATATTGAAAAATAATTACAAAATTAACACACTAAATCCGCCTACATCGAGTTTTTGGTGCTGTTTCCGGGGAAGTTACGAAAGTAGTAGTAAGTTATTTTATTTTTATTTTTATTTTAAAAACTAAAAAAAGAGTGTTTGTAGTTTAACTTGCATTTTCTTATTTAAGTGTGTTTGCTTATTTTCAATTACTTGTTTCATTTGTTTATGCGTAATGTGTAAGATCTAAAAATTTATTACCTTACTATTTTGAATTAGAAATAACTATTAGAAAAATTTGAAAATAATAAAAAGAGATATATCATATTAGCAAAATGACTTGCAATTTGAGTAATATTGGAAATGAAAATGAACATCATTAGAGACCTTTATAAGATTATGTTAATCCTACAACAGATGAAATTAATTTGAGTATACAAAACCCTGTTCTAGTTGCCAATTCATTTAAGCTTAAACCTGCTATTATCCAGATGGTTCAAAATAATCAGTTTAGGGGAACACCAACTGAAGATCCTAATTTACATCTTGCTAGTTTTCTAGAATTGTGTGTTACATTTAAGTATGATGGAGTGCCGAATGATGTCGTTAGACTTAGACTTTTTTCTTTTTCACTAAGGGATAAAGCTAAGATGTGGTTAAACTCATTAGCAACTGGATCTATCAAAACTTGGGGAGATTTGTCACAAAAATTCTTATCTAAATATTTCAAACCTTAAAAAACTGCTAAGCTTAGAAATGATATTACATATTTTTGTCAGTTTGAAGGGGAATCAATTTACAAAGCCTGGGAAAGGTTCAAAGATCTCCTTAGAAAGTGTCCACACCATGCATTGCCATATTGGTTAATCATTCAAACTTTTTATACTGTGTTGGTTGGATCTCTTAGATATATAATTGATGCTGCTACTGATGGATCATTAATGTCAAAATCATTTGATGAAGCATATTCATTAATTGAAGAGGTGACTACTAATAATTTTTAATGGCCCTCTGAAAGGGTAAATCCAAAAAGAGTAGCTAGTGTTCATAATTCTGATGCAATATCTATGTTAGCTGCACAAATAATTGATATATCAAAGAAGAAAGATCAATATGAAATGAATTATTCTCAAACATCAACTGTGCTTGAGAAAAGTTCATTGGGATAAATGATGTAATCTTGATCTTCTTATGAGACCTTAAATGCAATAAATAATCGTTCTCATAATCCTTAAACCAATTATTATAACCTCGGATGGAAGAATCATCCAAATTTTAGTTGGAGTAAAAATAACTCTAAAACAACAATTTCACAATGGGGAAACAACACTATGAACCCATTGGGAAACTCCAACAATCAAGGAAATCCAACTTATAAAACTTATTACCCCCAGAATATAATAATTTGCAAAGTAAGGAGAAAAAGCTATCAATGGAAGAATTGATATTGCAAATGGGAAGTCAATTACAAACTCAAGGAGATGCAAATAGAAGCATGAAAAATCAATTAGGATGTATTGCTACAACACTTAGCAATAGAAATCTAATAACATTGCCATGTAATGTTGAAGTAAATCCTAAAAATCAGAACAAAGAAATAGAAATCCAATAACATTGCCATGTAATGTTGAAGTAAATCCTAAAAATCAGAACAAAGAACAAATTAAAGGTATTCAACATAGAAGTGGAAAAGAAGTGTAAAACAAAGTTCAAGAAGAAGTTGAACTTAAAAAAGATGAGGTGGAAAATGAAAAATTAGGTGAAGATTTTCATTTGGAGTAACAATGTCCTATTAAACCAATTAAAATCACTGCAGAAAGACCACCACTTCCATTTCCTCAAAGATTGAAGCAGAAAAATAGAGAATCAATTTTCTAAATTTTTAGAAATATTGAGAAAATTAATGATAAACATTCCATTTGTTGAAGCATTTGAACAAATGCAAAGCTATGTGAAGTTCGTGAAGGATATACTTAATAAGAAAAGGAAGCTCGTAGATAACAAGACTTTTGCACTCAGTGAAGAGTGTAGCGCAATAATTCAGAGAAAGCTTCCTAAAAAACTTAAAGATCCTGGAAGTTTTACAATTCCTTGCACAATTGGTGAACAATTTTATGAAAAAAAATTATGTGATTTAGGAGACAATATTAATCTTATGTCGTTATCAACTTTCACAAGGTTGGAGTTGGAAGATATTTCTCCTATGACTGTAACTCTTCAGTTAGCTGATTATTCGATTACCTATCCTAAAGGAGTTATAGAAGATGTGTTGGTAAAAGTTGACAAATTTATCTTTTCTGTGGACTTTATTGTATTAGATATGGAGGAAGATAAGGAAATTCATATCATTTTAGGATGACCATTCCTCACCACTAGAAGAGCTTTAATAAATGTGCAAAAATGAGAACTAATTATGAGAGTTAGTGATTAATAGGTTACATTTAATATTGTAAAATCAATGAGATACCCTGCAAAAGAGCATGAGATTGAATGCTTCATAATGAATATTAATGAATATTTAAGCCATGAATATTTCAAGAAGACATTTTAAAGCGAATTTGGAAAGGAATATATGGGATACCAAGATGAGGATAAAATTTAAGATGAATCTACGGAAGTGAGTAAAAAATATTTGGATTATGTTCAGGAAAAATTTAAGATGTTAGATCCTGCAGAAAGTAACAAGAATCTGATTTCATTTATTGAGAAACTTTTTGAACTAGAACTTAAAACACTTCCTACACATTTAACATATGTATTCTTAGGAGATTTATCTATATTACCTGTTATAATATTCTCAAAATTAATTGATACGAAAGAATAATAGTTATTGGAAATGTTAAACAGATATAAGAAAGCCTTTGGATGGACATTAACTGATCAAATTATATGCATAAAATTTTTTTGGAAGATCAACATAAACCAAGAGCTGATCCTCAAAGGAGATTACATCCTATGATCAAAGGGGTTTCTAACAAAGAAATTCTAAAATGGTTAGATGTTGAAATAATATTATCCTATGTCAGATAGTGCTTGGGTAAGCCCAATTCACTTTGTTCTAAAGAAATTAGGTGTGAATGTAGTGACAATGAGCATAAGAAATTAATATCAACAAGACAAGTCACTGGTTGACGAATCTGCATAGACTATAGAAATTTTAATTCTGCCACCAAGAAGGATCATTTTCATTGACCCTTTTTAGACTAGATGTTAGATAGACTGGCTGGGCACAAATATTTTGATTTTCTAGATGGATATATCGGTTATCATCAAATACTTATTGCTCCAGAGTATCAGGAGAAAACAACATTTACTATTCCTTGTGAAACTTTTGCTTTTCGGCGAATGCCCTTTGATTTATGTAATGCACCTGCAACTTTTTAAAGACATCTAATGTCAATTTTCAGTGATTTAATTGAAAATGAGATTGAAGTATTTATGGATGATTTTTCTGTGCTTCGAACTTCATTTGAAATATGTCTAAATCATTTAGAGATAGTTCTGGAATAATGTGAAAAGAATAATCTCATATTGAACTGAGAGAAATGTCAATTAATGATCTCAGGAGGAAATATGCTTGGGCATAAAATTTCAAAAATGGCATGGAAGTAGATCCTACAAAAATTTAGGTTATATCAAACTACCTCAACCTACTATTGTAGGAGGAGTTAGGAGATTTTTAGGACATGTTGGATTTTATAGACGATATATCAAAGATTTTTCAAAAGTTACTAAACCTTTATGCCAACTTCTGAAAAAAGATACAAAATTTCACTTTAACCAAGATTGCCTTAAAGCATTTGAAACTTTAAAGAAAAAATTGATCACTGCTCATATATATGTTTCACCTGATTGGAAGTAACCTTTTAAATTAATGTATGATGCTAGTGATTATGCAACTAGAGCTGTTTTAGGGCAGAAATATGATAAGATTTTTAAAGTTATATACTATGCAAGTAAGACTCTTATTAATGCTCAGATTAACTACACCACCATTGAAAGAGAGTTATTAGCTATTGTATATGCTTTTGATAAGTTTTATATCATATATGATTGGAGCTCAATGTATAGTGCATACTGACCATTCGACCATTAGATATTTGATGCAAAGAAGGATGCTAAACCAACATTAATTAGATGGGTACTTCTTTTTCAAGAGTTTGATTTTGTGATAGCCGATAGGAAAGGGACTGATAATCAAATTGTTGATCATCTATTTAAGCTAGAACATGAAGAAATGCTTGATTTAAAAAAATTAATTAATGAAACTTTTCCTGGTGAACAACTTTATGCTGTAAAAGGATGGGAAATACCTTGGTCTGCTGATATTGTAAATTATATTGTTAGTGGTATTTTACCTTATGGGCTGACAAAATGATAGGAAAAAAATTCATTTATGATGTAAAATCATATTTTTGGGATGACTCTTATCTGTATAAATAATGCAAAGATTTAGTAATAAGACAATGTGTGCCTTATAGAGAAATTCAAGAAATTATCTAAAAATGTCATGATTCTAAATTTTGACGTCATTTTGGGAATGAAAGAATTGTTCATAAAATTTTACAATCTAGATTTTATTAGCCTACTCTATTTAGAGATATTAATATATACAAAAAAAACATGTGATCAGTGTGAGAGAGTATGTAATATTTCAAGGAGGAATGAATTGCCTCTAAATTATAATTTAAAAATTAATATTTTTGATGCATGGGGATTGTATTTTTTGGGACAATTTATACCTTTATTCGAAAATATTTATATAATGATTGTAGTGGATTATGCTTCAAAATGGATTGAAGTAATAGCTTTACATTGATGTAATGCTCAGAGTGTTTCAAAATTTTTAATTAAAAACAATTTTAGAAGATATGGAATGTCTAGAGTAATCATTACCGATGGAGGATCTCATTTTAGAAATGCAACAATTAGAAGATTGGTGGAAGATATAATATAATACATAAAACTGCAACTGCTTATCATCCCCATACTAGTGTTTAGTAGAAATATATAATCGTGAAATTAAGAGAATTTTAGAAAAGAGTGTCAATCCTAGTAAAATGGATTGGCCTGCTAGATTATATACGACATTATGGGCATACAAGACATCTTATAAAACGCCTATAGGAATGTCTCCTTATAGATTAATTTTTGGGAAGACTTGTCACTTACCAGTAGAGTTGGAACATAAAACTTATTGGGCTATAACAGAATTCAATTTTAATTTAAAAGAAGTTGATAAGAAAAGATTATTGCAATTGAATGAGCTTGAAGAAAAGATGAAAGAATGGCGTGATTGGAAGATGATAAAAAGGTAATTTGAACTTGGAAATGAAGTTTTATTATATAATACAATATTAAAATTATTTCCTAGGAAATTGAAGTCCAAGTGGAAAGGGTCATTCAGAGTTATAAAAGTTTATCAAAACGGAGCAGTTAACATTGAAGATCCCAAGATTGGAAGGATATTTAAAGTGAATGACACAGATTAAAATCATATTTTGATGGTCAAAAACCACCTTTTAAAGAGATTATAACGTTGGGTCACCCATAATAAAGACTGGAAATGTTGGGATGATGATATTAAACCAAGCACTTAGTAGGAGGCAACCTATTGGTTTTGTTGTTTAGTTTGCTTTTGAATTTTTTTTTTTGAAATACTTTACATATATTTATAATTATGTCTTTATTCAGTCTGTGTATTTAAGGAAATATTTAGAAACATCTTTATTTATCTAATCTTATGGAAAAATTGAGAATTTATTGGATAGAAATCAAAATAGTGCTGTTTTTGGAACTGACATATGATGAGGTAGAGTCGGTGCATGATACACCGCGACGAAGAAAATAACTTAAAACATTTAAAAAGGTGGGTTTTGACAGTTTCTTCTCTTTATAACTCCCAAAAACTAATTCCTAAGTCTATCTTAAGAAGGAAAATGTGGGAAAAGCCACTAGATTTCAAATCCAATGGCATCCCACTCCAAAAATACTATGAGATTCAACATTTTCAACTAGAGAAAGTCATCAATTTTGATGCGTAAAAGTTGCATGATCTTGTTCTAGTGAAGAAGAGGCTAATCAAAGAAATGGGATTTGTGAATTGATGATTCAACACACCTAATACTCAAGTTGACGATATCATTGCACAGAGACATTGAGAAGTGCTTTGTTACACTATGTCGTTGTAGTTGTCCATGTGGTGAAAGAGTTTTATGCAAATATTCATGGAATTAACCAAAGAATTTTCTATGTGTAAGATAAGTTTGTGCATTTCACTTCTTCAAGAATAAATGAGATGTTTATGATTGAAAATGTGCATATCTGCCATTATGCAAATTTTACCCTTATGGGAGACAATACGAATGAACTATATCGATACCTTACGGATGAATATGCGAATTGGAAGGCTAGAGATGATGGAAATTTATGTTTTTTGTCATCATTGTTAAATCGTACTTCTAAGGCATGACACTTCTTTATTGCATCAAAATTACTTCCTACTATGAAGGTCAGTAAGGTAACTAAGGAGAGCACTTTTTTAAATTAATATATTCAAACCAAAAAACCTATTGATATTGGAGTCATTATTGTGAAATTGGTTTTGAGTTTGATTGTGAATGTGTCTTCAACTAGGCTTGGACATTCATCCACCATTTTCCTACCGTGCAGTCAATCACAAGTACCTTATGAACGTTGGGAAAAGTGTTTCTTCCTTGGAAGCTAATGGATCCAGAAGTCTATTGCAGTTGTATTGGAATGGGGGATGAAAATGATATGAATGTACTGATGGGCCAGGAATCCCAAAGTTCATCACCTATTCAGCCTTACTTCAATTCGAATGCACTTTTGAAGAAGATCAAGAAGATAGAAAAAGAGGTGCAGAATCTAATGCATGCAATTGAAAATATTTCTGAAATGTTAGATCATCTAGATTGGAGACCGAAATAACATTTTGATCATATTAGCGTATTAAAGATGGTTTGGTGTGTATGTTCAAGAAACATGCTTGAATTGGAGAGGATTCGACTGATGAGTTTCCTTACAGACCCTTCTACAACATGTATGTGCACAACCAATCTATGGGAGATATCTAGGGGGACGAGAGTGACGAAGATGTTTAAACTAAGTTTATGCACGAAACATTTTATTTAACATTGTTTGTTTTAGTTACTTTATTGTGTTGGATTGCATTAACTTTTATTGTTGAACTTTATCTATGTTTATGCTTTGTCTTTAGATGTTTAGATTTCAGTGTTAGGATGTTTGGTTTGCTTTAAAACACTGAATTTGATGTTTGTTGGTTTGATAAATGTTATTTTGTAATAGTGCAAATTTATATATAAAAGTTAGTTTTGTGTTGTTTGTGAATGCTTGTTGTTAAAATAATATTTATCTATGTTTAGAAGTGTTCATTTGAGTTAATTAGAGGTTGACGTAAAGCGGTACAGAGCAGATTTCCACACAAACCAAAATCTGAGTGTTGTCGCATGAAGCACTAAAAACTCGAACACACCTGATTGCCTAAAAAACCATGAAATCGCACAAACAAGCTCCATTTTCACTCCTTAGTTCGTCTCCAATGTCTAAACCATGACCTAGGGCTTTACATTGAGTGCGATGGAGAAGATTTTGGAGGCCAAGAATCATTGATTTCATCTTCTCTTGGTAAGAGCTTCACTTTAAATTTGAAAATTTTGATTTTCACCATAGAATTTTCTTAGATTGTGGAAGATCCAAAATTTGGGATTTTTTGATGAGAAAGCTTGAAAAAAATTCATGGTGAAAAGTTTCATACCAAATAATCTTGCTTGGGGAGTTAGATTTTTCATTTAGTAATTTATTTGGAATTTATTTAGATTTTCATAGATTTTTCAATGGCTTCCCTAGTGAAGATAGGAAAGTTGTCTGAGGATTTTGATTCACAAAGATTCATTAACTTCAAGGCCCAACATAGTTATAATACTCAAATTGAGACTAAAAGATTGATCCAAGAACGACTGTTTGTAAACCCGAGTAACGAGATCAAAATGTTGATCCTTGCCAGAGATTGGGTAAGATTCTGCTACTTCACTGCAGTAGCAATTGTCTCCATGATTCAGGAGTTCTATGCTAACCTGAGGTTCACTGAGGGTGATCACATATTGGTTAGAGGTAAGCAAGTAGAATTTATTGTTGATTAGATCAATAATTATTATGGATTGAGGAATGCATTTTATGATGAGTATGCTGCCTTAGTGATGACTGATTCATTATTGGATGAAGTGATTGACTTTTTGACTGATGGAAAAGGAGAATGAAAGATTAAAAATAATAAAATAGTTAACTTCTCCGCCTCCCTGTTGACTAGTCAGTCAAAGGTATGACATCACTTCATTTATGTTAAGTTATTACCAAAAAATCATCTTGCTAATGTGACAAAAGATAGAGCGATGTTGAACTATTGCATTCATAACATGAAAGCAATAAATGTTGCTGCACTCATAGTTCATCATGCTCAAAGTATAAATGGTAGTTCTACAACTAGTGGTTTGGGATATCCTGCCCCGATTTTCACTTTATGTGAGCAATCATGAGTAGAGTCCCATAGAAATGAAGAAAGATTACAACCACAAAATTCTATTAGGAGGCATATGATTCAAAGAGTGAAATCATTTGTTGAATCTAGAGGTGGTATAAGGGATAGAACCTCTACATCAGCTGTAGGAGCATCTACTTCTCGCTCTGCAACACTAGAAAGCATTATGAACCAACAAATGATTCAAAAAATGGATATAATTAATGTGCAGAGTCAAATTAGAGAGATTGGATCAAGAAATGCTTATAATGATGAATATCACTAGAGGAGAGTTCAACATGATATAGATTTTGAGAATGCTATGGTAAGACATCTTTGGGGTGAGCCCAATGTAGAATTTTCTCCTTGCCCCAGTTTCACTCCTTATGTTCCTATTCATGATGAAGATGAGGAAGAAGAGGAAGAAGAAGATGATGATGAGGAAAGCAATGAAAAGTGATATTTTTATGAGTCTAGTTTAGTTTGGTTTGATGTTTGTTTGTTATTTGTGATTGTATTGTGATGTACTTTTATTTGGTAACTGTTGAAGTAAAGACATTTATGTTGTGTTGTGGACTGCAATTGTAAAAGTAATAATAGATTTTTACTTTTCCTGCATTTTTATTATTTTAAGTTTTTTTTCTTCAGTTTTTGTATTTCTATTTTTAATTCTCAACAAATTCTTTAAAATATATTATGTTTCATTTAACGCTTTAAAGCCTGCATGTATGTTTTTAAAGTTAGTACCTGCAGTATACCAGAGCCTAGTTTCATATTCAGAAATCTACTACAAGTTAGTTTTTATTTTTATGCATTTATTGTTTTCTTTCACCTACTAAATTTTGCACTAAAATATTTTTAAAATTACTTAAAAACTGAAGTTTAGGGGGAAGAAAAATTTCTTTCAAAAAGAAATAAACTTTTTTTTGTCCTCAATTAACTATATCTTAAAAATTAATTTAAAATGACCTAGGATATTGAGATTAAGCTTTAAATGACTATACTTATGTTTATAAATATTATGATAAATTTAGGTAAAAAGTTTTTTTATAATGAAGGTCAATTCTAAAGTTAAAGATATTTGGTATGATAGGATAAGACGGTGTTTTTTCTATTTAAAGCAAGGAAAATTGTAATTTTGAAGTGTTAAGAATTTTAGAGTTTCATGTAAGAAGAAAAGAATGAAACTATGAAAAATCATAAATTGATATGAATTTATTAAGTGAAGAAAGGTAAGGAGTTTAACTTTAAGAAGATGATAGTGAAGCTCAAAACGATTAAAGGCTTTCCAGATATAGTAATCCTCATTTGAAAAAAGAAAAGAAAGGATTGAAAAGATACTAAAAGAAAAGAAAAAAAAAGAGAAAAAGAAAAGAAAAGAAAAGAAAAGAAAAGAAAAATAAATTGAGGAGAAGCTTGAGGAGAAGCCTAATTAAAAAGTGGCTTCACTTGAATCAACTTAAGGAAGGAGCTTTATTACATTTTCCGAACTTGTATTGGAATATTGGTAATATTAATAGTAAAGTTTTCATGAGGTTCTTTTTTATTTGAATGTTCTAAATATCCTTAATATGACAGATTGTAGTTCTTCTTGAAATGAATAGAGATTCAGAAGTCTTAAATTTGATTACTAAATACTCTTAAACTTAGAGTTTGAATTTAAGTTATTAAAGGTTTTTCTTAACATTTTGTTATTCTCTATATTAAACTAAAGTATAGAAGTTATGAGTTGATTCCTATCCTAAGTCATATGCTTTTATGTAATAAAAATATCACTTGAGGACAAGTAGCATTTAAGTTTGGGGGATTTTGATACACCAAAATAATATGTTATTTTAAGTATGTATTTTATGCCTATTTTTGGTGATATTGCACTTTAAATAAGGGTATTTTTGTGTTTTTTGTTACAGGCATAATATTTTTAGGCATTTGGAGCAAAAGTAGCAAAAAGGACAAAATTTGGAGCAAAAAAAATAAAATTTGGGAATTTGGTGCATGATGCGCCGTTTAACAAAGCCTTTGTGCACGATGCACCAAATCTGACGCCATATGCACCAGAGACTACTTTCTGATGAATAAGGCGGTTTGAGGTGAAATTTGCACAAATTTTTAAGGGGACACTTGTTCTAAACATATTTTGTAGTACTTCAATGCATCTAGACTCTTGGGAAGGTTCTTTTATGAAGAAATATCTCTCTTGGATCAAATGACACATCTCTTAAATTCAAAAGAGTTAACTTTTGGAGAAAATTTTGAAGGGAAATTTAAATTCCTTTTGAAAGGAGGCAACCCAAAATAAAAGAAAAAAACTTCATGGAGTTTGTGGGTGAAGTGAAAGGGGGTTATGTGAAAGTGGGTGGCATGAAAGGCAAGAGGAAGAGATAGAGAGAGAAAGTTAAGTGCTTGGAGATTTTCTTCTAGGGTTGTAAGAGGTGATGGAAAGTGAGAGATTTCTTCTTCTTTACACTTCTAAGAGAGAAATGAGAGTTCTTGTAAACAGAGAAAGGCTTGGAAAGAACATCTAGGGATTTGCTTGGGAAAGATTGTGAGATAAGTTGTATCTTTTATTTCTTTTATTTTGTAAACTTGTTTCTATATATGAAATCCGTGTTTTGTCGTATCCTTCTCATGAACTGAATAGTCTTATTTATCCTTCTCCTGACTTTGAAATATGGTTTTGTGAAGAAGTAATTTTGTTTTCTACGGTTTTAAATGTTAATAATTTGTGATTATTTGAACTCCGATCTTCATTTACTTTTTAATCTGGCCAATTAAAATGTTAAAATGTGTTGAGAAACATATGTTATGAAAGAGCTATGATTTCTAAAACAGGAGGAGAATCACATTTGATTTCATGGGAGAGTATGTCATCCATGGAATTGAGTGCAAATAAATATGGAAATATACTTTGTTGGACGTAGAAATAGAGATTTTAAGGTGACAAATTAAGATCCCCAAGTTAGTCCACTTGATTGGAAACTAATGTGAGATTGTTAGCCTATAGGGGAGGGGGTAGTGAGAGCTCTGGAGTGGCACTTAGTATCCTTTCAGCCTAACCACAGAATTAGGGAGCAAACTCTAGATTAGTCAATATTCTTTATAACACTAGGAAGAGGGTAAGGAATATGATTGCTCCTATTTGACACAAAACAATTTTTATGTATATATTTTCAAATGATTTTAATTTCTTCACAATCCATATGCTCATTGTAAGGGGAAGGATGCTTTTGTAAATTTGAACTTTCTGTCAACAAAATTTTCATTTAATTTTTGTAATTTTAATTTTGAAGGTTTAGTTTCTAATTTAGTTAACTTTGTCTTTCAAATGTATTTTAAATAGCATTCACTTTAGTAGTTAATATTCAAACTTCGCACTTTAGTTTTTTTAATTTAAATTATAATTATAATCTTAATGACTATTTACAGGCATTTCCAACTTCCCTGTGTGATTGATATCTAACACTTCATCAGAGTCTTTTATTACTTGAGTGATATATATACTTGTGTTATTTCTAAATGGAGATTTAGCAGTTTAAGAGTGTTTTAAAGATAAACTATTTTTATAAAAGTTATTTTTGTTGGGATTACATTACATATTTATTATTATATCTGTCATGTGTATTTTCTAATATTGAAAAATAATTGTAAAATTAATACATTAAATCCGTCCGCATCATTACTCTAGAACTAACTAATTCTATGCTCATCAAAACTTATCTCCCTATTTATTTGCACTCCCTCTTAGGTAATCACAATGGTCTACCTAAAATAAAGTGTGGTATCAACTAGTTGGGTGAAATCATAGCCGTCCCAGGTCATTATGTTTCTCAACAGATTTTAATCTCACAAGTGGCCAGTTTGTAAAGTAAATGAAGATTTGGTGAAAATACCATCATAATTTTTAAGAGTATAAACAAATCATTAAATCATTCTTATCCCACAGAATTAAGTCCCATATGCAAAGTGAAAGAAAGGGAACTACTCAGAATTCATGAAAATTAAACAAAAAAAATATTTGCATTGAAATCCAAGTCTTACAATAAAACCTGAAATACAAATACATAGTACCTTATGTCTTCTCCCCAAGTAAAATTTTGGAGTTTCCTCTAAGCAATCTCCAAATTTTTTCACACTAAAACACACTCACACTTACACTTGAGTACAAAATATGAAAACCCTAATTAACTATTGCCTCCCAATTAAAGTTTTAAGGATTCAAAAGGTTTCTAAATTCGGTCAAATCCTTCTTATTTAATAGAAAATAGAAAATAACCAAGGTTTGCTTCAAAAAACCCTCCAAAAATTTGCCAAATTCAATGGATTTTTTAGAAAGGTAGTTACTAGCGCTATAGTGCCAATCTAGGTGCTATAGTGCCCATCTCGCTGATATATGGTGCCATGGCACCTAAGGCTGGCTTAATAGAGCCACACAAAAATGTTCAATTTTGCTCTATTTTTCCCTCATTTTCACTAAATGTCCATTCCATGTACTTAAAACAAAAAACATGTAAAATACCTTCCTTTAAAGTGCAATATCATAAAAAATGTACATAAAATGCTTATAAAATATGCACTAAAACAGGTTATTTTTAGGTGGATCAATTCCCCCAAACTTAAACATTACTTGTCCTCAAGTAACTCCTTATACTATATAAAATTTACATGTGGTAGCAAATTTAACTTAAATACTTCTATAATTTATGTTTTATAAATGCTATTGTGAAACTTTTAGAAAAAATTTTAACAACTCAGGTTAAAAACTAAAATACAAGAATGTTAAGTAGTCAAGTTTAAATGTTCCAATTTTCTATTTATTTCAAAAATAACTACAATTTATTGTACTTAAAATACTTAGAAGAATTACTAGAGAAAGAATTTCATGTGAACTTTATTTGCAAAGGTTGTAATACTTCTAAGTCTAAGTTAGAAATGTAACTAATTTTCTTTCTTTAAGATGATTCAAGCCGAGCCAATATGTGATTAGGCACTCCTCAAGCTTTTCCTCACATATTTTCTCTTTTTGCTTTTCTTTTTCTTTTAAGATCTTTTTCAATTCCATTTTTTTATATATGTCATGTGATGATTTTTATATCTGGATAACCTTTAATGATTTTGAACTCCACTATCCTCTTCTTAAAGTTAAAACATCTCACATTTCTTTACTTTAACAAATGTTTATTATCATTGAAAATTTTTCATAAAGTTTCAATTTTTTCTTTTCGAGTATAAAAATAAGATCCTTAATATTTCAAAAAATATAGTTTTCTTTACTTTAAATAGCAAAAGCATAACTCCAACCCCTTCATACTAAATATCTTAATTATGGAATTAATCTTGATTATTAATAAATTTTACTTTGGTTTTCGACAACTTTCATAAAATAAAAAATATAGTTTTCTAAAGTTAACTCTACATACCACAGATTATGTTAAAAATAATTTTGAAAGTTGTAATTTCCTGAGGACAAATAAATTTTAGTTTAAAAAGAATTTTCTCTCTTCTCCCAAACTTGAATTTTTTAAACTAATTTAAAGAAGGAAAGTTCATAGTAAAAGAGAAAAAAATTTAAAATTTAAAATAGGGAAATTAGTGCATGTACAAGTAGTAAAGAAAAGTGCAGAGTAGTGATAAACCTAAGATTAACATGCATAATAATAAAAACTTAAAATTAATACTACTATAGCATTTAAACTGGAGCAAAAGATAATCAGTAGAACTAACAGTTTAACAGAAAGAATTAAGTACAAAAACTAAATATAAGCACACTTCAACATAAATACAACTAATCTCTAACGCCATAAAGTTCAAACACTCAAACACATCAAAGAAAAAATAAGAGAACAGCACACTACACATTAACATCTTCATCATCACCATCTCCCAAATCTATTGTTGGCCGCTAAATATGTCTTTGGTTTAGGTTTTGAGGTGTGATTTTAATTTAATAACATATATAATTTTGATTTTTATAAAAATATAATATTTTTAATTTTGAAAATGGTAACTTTTAATTTTTAAAAATACGAGACCCAATTGAGCTCACAATAGTTTAAATGATCGATCACAACACCACAAGTAATATACTTATCCCAAAGGATATATGCACTACTTGCTGGTGGTGCTCGTTTAACTAAACTAAAGAACTTATGAAATTTGTTTAGCCAGCTAACATTTTATATAAGCCGACAAGTTCCCATATCTAATACAAATAATTAGATAAGGTTCATATTACCCGAGTTCTTAAAGCTCCCTATAGAGGCAAACCCCTATAGTCAATTACATCTCAAATGACCGATGTCACTTAAAAAAACTCTCTATTTTGATTAGGAAATCTTATCTTCAAGAATTCTAAAGGATAGAACTTTTCAAAGATCGGATAAAGAGGTGTGAAATGTGAATGACTCAAATTTGGAACATTTTATTTTGAAATCCAAAGGAAGAAGAACTAGGGGATGTCACAGATCCCGAGGGGAACCTCGGTGACTTCCCAAGCTATCCTAAAGTTTGGCTTCAATTTCAACGGTAAGATTTTAAATGTTTCATTCTACCAATTTTATTAGTTTAGGGCTTACATTTGTGTGAGATGGTCACACAAATAGCCTGAAAGATGAAAGGATTTAGTTCACGACAAACGATAACCTCAGAATCCTAAAACAAGTTAGGGCTTATATTGCATAACATGATCATGCAAAGGCCAAAAGATGAGTTGAGAATTTATGTCGTACTAGGCAGACAACCTCAAAATCTTATAGCCTGTTGTTTAATTCTAAAGAAAATATTGTTGTAGATCTTCATGATGTTGTAGAAGACTACCCACAAAGTTAGTTCCAAACTCCTCGGTGAAGTAGTAATCCTAAAATCTAACGTATAAAGGTTTAAATGATAAGTTAAAGTTCCCTCATGGCGGGGGGAGGGGGTGGGGGGGTTAAAGTTGATTAGAGTGACACCGGTTAGGATCCTATTGTTTCCTCATTATGGTATCACTATTTTCTTTTGAATTTACTTAGCTTGAACGAGTTGTTTGGCTCATTTAAATCGGGGAGATCTCGTTAGCTACCCTTGGTTACCTTTTTTTGGGGACTCTCGTAAATTCAAAAGGATGCATCATGTTAAGTTATATTTTAAAGGATTTATGGTTACCTTTGAAAAAAATTAAATTTAATTTTGAAAATTTTTGGTTAGTTTTTTAAAAAATTATTGTTTTCTTTTACAGGTAAAGTGACATCTATAACTAAGCATGTATCATGTTTTAAATTGAAAGTAAATTGCATACTCTAAAATGAAAAAATTAAATAACACTGTAAAAGCGTACCTGCCATCTTCTCGCTGCTCCCGCTGAAATGTTAGAACTTGCAATAGACATATAATTTTGGAGGAAAATTGAATAAATTGCAAAGGTATACGAAGGTGTAGTTACCAAATCCTAAGTCCTAACTTGGTGAGTCCTTATAGATTTTAATGGATGATTTTCCAAACAAAGTATAATGAGTTGAATTATCCTTCAAAATATCCAAAAGGTTATAAAAAAGTATGAGGAACAATCCCTAACAGCCTTTAAATTCCTTTTAAAGTATTTCTAGTTTATTTGAACCTATTATATTTTTCAATTAATCATTGCATGCTTTAAATTTGATGAGTTAAAACACCTTATGCTTAGTGAACCTGATATTTTAATTATCGCAAGAGTGTGGTACTCAATTAGTCAGCTGGTATTTTACTTAAAAGTTATGCGGGTGGATGCCCTTAAAGCAAGTTTAAGTTATTAAAGATTTTATGCCCACCACTAAAGTTGGGCCTGTAGTGTTTAAAAGTGTTGATTATCAATTGTGTTGACTTTTCTAAACCCCATTAATTAATGTTGGATTAAGCCTAGTTCACTACCAAGCACTTAACAATCTCAATGGGTAAATTTGCAATTATCAAAATTTAAATTTAAGTGGTGTGTATCCTTAATAAAATATGTTGATATCACCAATTATGGGCTTAAAATAAGTTATTTGACATCTTCATAGCCTAATCCCATTACTTTAGAATCATTTAATTTTAATTAACTTCAAAATCCTGATAATTAAGAAATTACAATTTTACCTTTATCATGAACAGGTGGTTCATTGTTTTCTACCTTTTAACCCATTATATTTAAATCACCTAAAAGAATTCGTGCAGATTAGAATTACCCATTTTTTCTTAGTTTATCATAAATTTTGATTAAAGCACTAAAATATACTAATTACATTTTACTATTTTTCCCCTAGGGCTCTCCACTTCATAACTTATCAAGTATATCTCAAATGACTTTGAAATTTTTAGAGTACCCCATTCATGTGTCAATTAAAATATCAGAGGAGAAATGTGATATTTCAAAGTTTGATTTAATTTAAATAATTATTTTAACTTAGAAAACATGATTTTAAATTATAATTTATTTAACTAATCAAAATAAACTTTTTGTTCATGGGAAAATTATTGGAGGTTCACCTAAGTCAGAGGAACACTTGGAAAAAAAATTATAATAATTTTTTTAAAAATTATATTTTTATTATTATAATTATGGAAAATTAGGGAAATGCATTTTTTAGCCTTTATAAATTTATTTTTATTTTAGAAAAATTAAGAAAAATATTATAATGAGTCCCCAAAGATTAGGAATAATTTGAACAATTTTTTATTTTTTGGAAAATTTAATTATTGTTAATTATTTTTAATTCAAAATATTGCTAAAAAATGAACTATTTATTCAAAAATATTTTTTTTCTTAAGTGCCCCTGATCACAAGGAACTTAGAAAACCACTTTTCAAAATTTTACTAATTACATTTAATTTATTATAATTATTGTAATGCCAAAAATGCCATTTCATTTAAAAAATCAATTTTAGTGGTAAAAATTAACCAAATAATTTTCAAATTTTTAGAGTGAGTTAAAATAAGTATTATTTATAATGTGGAATTAATTTTGATAAATTTTGAAATATAATAAATTTATTTAAATTTTTATGAGGTTTTAGGGTTTATTAACTAAAATAAGTTACATAAATATTGAAATTTAATTTAAAATTTTCTAAGCATCCTCTAACCATAACTACCCAAGTAAGTCCCATGATTTTATGATTTATATTTTAATCTATATAATTATTTTAAGTAAAATAGTCATATAAACTTAGAAATTAGGGTTACGTGTGTAGAGATGTTATCTGACTTTGGAATAATCACAAAACATTCCCATTGTCATGGGGAACAAACCCCTAAAATCCTGTCATGATGATTATCATACACTTAAGTAAAATTAAAATACTACAAAGGCTATTTAATTAATTAAAAATTAGAGACACACTAAATAATTTTTAATTTTGTCTCACAATATTTTCTTTTGTTCACTAAGCGACAAAGTATTTTTATTTTATTTGTTTGATTTTTCTACACCAAGTTATGAGTTTTCTAAGTTTTGAAATTAATTTAAATAAAAAAGCCTTAATTTATTATTTAACCTAGTCAGTGTTGCGTAATCCTCGTCCTCCATGAACTTTCCATGCTTTGCTACACCATTTGACGCCCCCACTTGACTCAGCTGCCACACGTCCCACCTTTACCATTTCATCTCTTCGTCCGTCTTGATCCAGAGTGTCCATTTGATACACGCGCGATCAGAAGGTCCTCTGTCATTGTCCCCAATTGGTGTAACCTGTGAGTCATCCACACTAAAACCCTAAGTTCTCGAGCTAGACTCAATCAAATTGCTTCTGGGTTTGTTACTAAACCTTCATCTACTTGAAACGAATACGTCCATATGATTTATACGGTATGAAATACAATATATACGCATGGAGAATCAAATTAAACTCGGATTTGGGGAAGAGTTAAATATCTTTGTCTGAGAGGTGTGGCCTCAATCTGATGGTTGCAAAAGCTTTAGAGGGGTCTAATGAGCCTTCAAATGAGTTGTTGGGTTGTGTTGAATTGTTCAGGTATGGTTTCGATCTAACCAATTTTTATGTGTTGGTCTTGAGATATGTTAGACACTCTCTTTGATGGGGCTTTTGTGGGGCATCAACTTCTCTCAAACTGGGGATGGTGTGGGCAAGTTAAATTAGACTTTGGTGCAGTGTGGTGTAGTGGGAAAATGTGTTCTAGTTCAGACAAGAAATTGGCCTAAGAAATTGGCTCAGGGTAGTGGGCTTGTGTGGCTGGAAATAGCGGGGTTGCACTCAGGAAGGTCTGGATGAGCTCTGGTGAGATTTTGGCAGATTTTCCCCTAGATTTTGAACACTCTCCCCTTTGGTCGTGAGGAGCTTAATTTATATCCATGGCAGCATGGTGGAGCTCAGGGGTGGTTGGTGGGTGCAATGGGGAGTTGAGGTGGAGGGCTAAGCTACGCAAGTGACCAATCAAGGCTTGACACATTAGCTGGGTTCAATTTAAAGTAGGGTGGCTCTCGGTTTTAGCTCCTCTAGTGACTAGGCTACATGGTCAAGCCTGAGCTAGTGGTCAAGTTGTCAGGCAAGCCAGTAAGCAGTCTTAATGGTGATTAAGTATAGTGGTGATAGCTTCACAAAAAGAAATATTTAGTTTGGCTGTAAATGGGAGAGGATCTCTAAAATTAAGGGACCCTTAGTCCATGACCCACATAGGTTGGGCTAGGTGGATCTAGGTTGATCCCTAGGGTCCACTTGATGGTTGGGGTGGGCTTGGCTTTGTTAATTTGGTAGGTTTGGTCATGTGTATGACTTAGGTTTAAACTTGGGTCAATTGGGTTCAAGTTCAGCTAGGTTTAGGTTTGGGCTTGGATTGGGTCCAGTTAATGATTCAACTTTGTGTAGATGATTGTCATGAAGATTTTATAAAGGATTTGGGTGCTTTTTGAATTGATATGGGGGTCAAATTTGGGGTATTTGGACAATTGGTTAATTTTTGAGATGTTGGGCTAGACCCGAGTTTGGGTTGGGCTAGAGTTTGGCTATGGCTCAATTGATGGTTCAATTTGATTTTGAGGAATATCATGAAGGATTTTGAACATTAATTTGGGGAAATTGATTTGATCACGTGGTTGAATTGGGTCATATGGTCAAAATTGGGATTATTGGATTGGGCTAAAAATTGATCATGCGGTTCAATTTGGGGGAATTGGGTCATATGGTCAAAATTGGGATTATTGGATTGGGCTAAAAATTGGGTTTGAAAATGGGTTCAATTGGAATTGAATTTGATTTGGAATGTGATTGAGGATGGTGAATTTGAATTTAGGATTGAAATCAGGGAGAATTGAAGTCAATTGAATGGACATTTGGGGCAATTTGGGCATTTTAGGCTTTATGGGGCAATTTGGGGCTTTTGGTCAAAATGGGGGCAATTTGGTCAAATTGGGTCGAATGGAGTGGTTCAAATTGATCTTAGGGACATTTAGAGTGATTTTGGAGCTCTTGGGAATTTTTGGAATTTTTTAAGGGTGTTTTTTTGAAAATTTTGGCAATTTTAGGGGCATTTTAGGATTTTTTTGGAAATTTAGGGTTTGGGGCAAATTGGAAATTTGGTGAAGTTAGGGGTATTTGGGCCTAAGGTGGGAAATCTTGTTGAAATGGGGTCAATTGGAGGTAACAAGCATAGGATCACCCTACTTGAGCCATGAACCAAGGGAAAACCCTCTTTTTGGGTCCTCCATGTGGTGGTCCTAACCATACCTTAACCATAGGATTACGGTTTGGGGACCACCCACATGAGTTTACAAAAAAGTTGGGTATCAAATTTAAACATGTTTTGAGTTTAAGTTTGTGAGTGAAAGTGTAATGTGTAAGTGTGTGTGTTAGGTCAATACCATACCACCCAGGGTTAACCTTAAGGCTAAACAACCCTAAGAGACTCCTCTTGAGTTCCATGATATTGTTCGCACCTACTAAGTGCTAGAGGTTAAAACCCACATGTGGATCTTCAAGATGAGCAAAGAAGAGTTTAGAATTTCTATTGGTGAGGGTGTCATCACTAGTCTTCTAGGACTAGTCAGCATGAAATTCCTATGGCTAGACCCTAAGCTCCTAAGGAAGAAATAGTCCTCCACCAAAAATGTGGTCAACAAATGGATCCTCGATATGTGTGTTGCACTGGGTAGACAGCACATATTAGTTTTGACCGACGAGATCAACAAACCAATACGACTGCTTAAGTTGACAAGCTTAGAGCAGAGAAGAGAAAATTTGGAGAAGGTTCTTGCTGGAGAGTATGCAGTGACTGCTACTGGGGATTGGCGGGTGTACCTTTAGAATATAAATTTTAAGTGTGAATTTGAAATTTACAAAGTAATTTTTGCTTGCTAACCCAAATGAAGGGCTACACAACGGATTTAAGGAGATAGCCACCAGGGAAAGTAGCGACGCAGAGAAGACTCAGTTTGATTTCAAACTTAAATGTTTTAACTTTTAATTTTAATTTCAACTTTAATTTAATGAAAATTAATTTCGGATGACGGAAACACGTGAAGTGATCAGACTGAGTTGGAATGCACTAGGACTCACATTTAACTCAAAAGGTACCAAAAGGGAATCATGATTTAAGTATTGATCACGAGATGGGAATTGAAATTTAAGTATCAATATTGAAATGAGAGTTAAAACTTAGGTACTGACCTTGAAAGAAAACAATCATAACTTAGGTATCGATCCCAAGATGGGAATTGAAATTTAGGTATCAATCTTAAATGAGAATCATAATTTTGGTGCCGACCTCAAAAAAAGGGAATTAGAATTTATGTATGACCCGATAAGGGAATTGAAATTTAGGTGTCAACCACGGAATGAGATTAAGAATTTAGGTAACGACCTTGAAAGAAGGGAATTAGAATTCATGTACTGACCCCAAGATGGGAAATGAAATTTAAGTATCAATCTCAAAATGAGAGTAAGAATTTAGGTACTGACCTTGGAGAGAAAGGAATTATAATTTAGGAACTAACTCCGAAATGGGAATTGAAATTTAGTTATCAATCCCAGAATGAGAGTTAGAATGTAGGTACAGACCTCGCAAGAAAGGAATCAGAATTTAGGTACTGATCCTGAGACATTAATTTAAATTTAGGTATCAATCCCAAAATAAAAGTTAGAATTTAGATACCGACCTCAAAAGAAGGGAATCAGAATTTAGTTACTTACCCTAAGAATGTAATTGAAATTTAGGTATCAATCTCAAAATGAGAGTCAGAATTTAGGTAGCAACCTCGAAGAGAAGGGAATCAAAATTTAGGTACTGACCCCGAGGATGGGAATTGAAATTAAGGTATCAACACTAAAATGAGAGTCAAAATTTAGGTACCGACCTCAAAAGAAAGGAATCAGAATTGTGGTACTCACCCTGAGATGGGGATTGAAATATAGGCATCAATCCAAAAATGAGAGTCGAAATTTAGGTACTGACCTCAGAGAGAAGGGAATCAGAATTTAGGCACTGACCCTGAGATTGGAATTGAAATTTAGTTATCAACCCTGGAATAAGAGTCGGAATTTAGGTACCAACCTTGCAAGAAAGGAATTAGAATTTAGGTACTTAACCTTATGATGGGAATTGAAATTTAGGTATTAATCCTGAAATAAGAGACAAAATTTTGGTACCGGCCTTGAAAGAAGGGAATCAGAATTTAGGCACTCACCCCAAGATGGGAAGTAAAATTTAGGTATCAATCCCAAAATGAGAGTCAGAATTTAGGTATTGACCTCAGAGAGAAGGGAATCATAATTTAGGTACTGACCCTAAGGATGGGAATTAAAATTTAGGTATCAACCCATAATGAGAGTCAGAATTCAGGTACCAACCTCGAAAGAAGGGAATCAGAATTTAGGTACTGACCCTGATATCAGATTTAAAATTTAGGTGTCAACCTCAGAAATAGAATCAGAATTTAGGTACTGACATCAAAAGAGGGGAATCAGAATTTAGGTACTGACCCCAGAATGTGATGTAATATTTAGGTATCAATCCCAGAATGAGAGTTGAAATTTAGGTACCAACCTCAAAAGGAGAGAATCATAACTTAGGTACTGATCCTGAGGATGGGAATTGAAATTTAGGTATCAATCCCAGAATGAGAGTTGGAACTTAAATGCTGACCTTGAAAGGAGGGAATCAGATTTAGGCACTGACCCCAAGAATATAGTGAGAAGAGTGTAGAGATGTGTGGTGTTGAACTTGTGAATATGTGAAATGTTAAGATTGACAGTGGCTAAGAAAGATTTATGGGATTTTGTGAAGAGTGTGAAACAGTGTGGGAATGTGAAGAAATATTTGTAGATGATATAACTCGTGCTACGAAAGTGCAAAGTGCGAAAACTCGAAGTTGAGAAGAACTAGCTTATCATTTTTATGGTTTTCTTTTCTTGTTGTATCATATTTTATTATCAAATTGTCTTTTCAAATTTAATTTTCAGCGATTAAATTTTCAATTTTGATTTTTAATTTAATTATTAGGCTTTCTTCATATCATTCTTTGTTCGTTATAATTTTGTACCAATGTATGGTCTTGCTGCCTTTCATCAATCGCACAAAAAGGCAATTCAAAAAACATGCTAAAATCTTAGAACAAACTTCATTAATTCTGCTTCATATGTGTAGTACAACTGATCATGTTGGAGCTGTCAAAAGGCAACATGCTCAATACTTCTGAAACATCATTTATATCTACACTGACGTAGTACAAAAGTGACAACAAACTATCTGTCTGTCTGTGTGTTTGTCTATCGCATGGGGTGAGCTAGTGATCAAGCTAACCTTCTAAGGCACGCTTCAATACAAGAGTTCCTTTCGCGTTTTCATAGAGGTGTAACTATCTCAGAGCCTGTTTGGCTGTAGCTCCTCCAATTTATGATCCGGTCAAAAGCCATATGGCATTTTGTTGCCATCAATCCTCCTCGGTGTAACAGAAACTCTATGTCGCTACACTCCAAGAATGCAATGCTTCGCCAGATTTGCTCCATTTCCCTTTAGAATGAGGATTGAACCCACTGACAACGGAATCACAACTGATCCTATGAACTCGTCAGGTCCAAAAAATGTTGATTTCTCTTCCAAACAAAATGTTGCTCTTGCTCATGAATGACACTGTGCAGAAAGGTCTGACAAAATCATTGTTGACCTCATTTTTGGTTAATGTTTAGTTTGTCCCATTTAGTAGCCTAGGGTCTAGCCATAGGACTTTTCCTGTTGACTATTCCTAAAAAACTAGACATGGCACCCTCACTATTAGAAATTCTACGCTCTTCTTTACTCAACCTGAAGTTCCACATATTGGTCTCAACCTCTAAGTACTTAGTAGGTGGGGTCACTATGGGGGAAACTCAAGATGAGTCACCCTTAGGATTGTTGGACCTTAGGGTTGACCTTGGGTGTTGGTCTGGAGCTAAGGCACTCACTACACTAATCTGCACCCACAATCACTCACAACCCTGAACTCAAATTTCTAGCCTAGATCCCTTGATCTTTTGGGATACTCATGTAGATGGTTCCCTAAACCTACTAGCCCTAGGGCAATGGTTTAGCTAAGACCACTATGTAGAGGACCCAAAATGGGGTTTCCATTGGTCCATGGCTTATTGGTGATGATTGGCACCTCAACTCTACCAAAATACCCATCTTGGTCTTTTACCCCTAAAACACCCCCTAATTACCAAAATACCCCTCTTGGGCTCAAAATCCCAAAAATTCCAAAAACTCCCAGAAAATCCTAATAAATTCCAAATATTTCCAATTCCGTTTCCCTCAACTACCACAGGACCCAATTTGGCCAATTTGACCATCTTTAACCAAAATCTCCAAATTGCTCTTTAAAGATTCAAATTTCCCCAAATCCAACTCAAATGTCCATCAATTTGATCTCGATTGACCCAAATTTCAATCCTAAACTCAAATTAACTTTTGATATGACCAAACTAAACTAAATCCAAGCTCAATTGGTCCATGTATTGACCCCAATTTTGATTTGGGTCAGACCCAATTTTCACCCATATGACCTAATCTCACCAAATTGAACCCATAGCCTAGTTAATTGGCCTCAATTAATGTTGTAAAATCTTTATACCTAATCTCACCAAATTGAACCCATAGCCTAGTCAATTGGCCTCAATTAATGTTACAAAATATTTATAACATTCTTATACATCAAAATCAACCCTCAATTGTCCTTGGTGAAGCCTCAAATCCATTTTATTTTGGCCTAAATCCAAAATTCCCAAATTTAGCCCCAAATTGGCTAGGTGCCCAAATTTCACCCAATTGATTGCCTTAACCTCCAAATTGACATCCAATTCATGTTGAAAACTCTTCATTAGGTTCCTATTGACCATTTACAACAATCAATTTGAACTTAGCCCAAGGCTAACCCAAGTTAGACCCAAGCCTAGCCCAACATGACCAAATTGATTAAAGTTCAAAATGCCTTCAAATTGACCTTTCAATTGAACTCAAAACCACTTCCATCCTTCACCAAAGTTATTACTTATGATCATCTACACTAAATTCAATAATAAATTGAGTCAATTGAAATGGCTAACCTAGCCCAAACCCAAGTTTTGGTCATTTGCACCCACTTGGACCCATACACTAAATGTGACCTAACCACCTTAAAGCCACCAAATTAACTCCACCACAGCCATTAGTTGGACCTAGTGACCAGTCCAAAGACCATGAAACCACCTAAATCAAGACATGGACCAAAGTTCCCCAAAATTAAGGGATCTTATTTCTAAAAATGCACATGCTTAAGATATATTTGCCAAAATCCAAGCACATTTGCATTAAATTGTTGTGATGGATTCCTCTGGGTTCCCTGAGCTCCTAGCCACCTACCCCTGGACAGCCGGCATTTAGGGATCTTATTTCCAAAAATGCACATGCTTAAGATATCTTTGCCAAATCCAAACACATATTGCAATAAATTGCTGTGATGGATTCCTCTGGGTTCCCTGAGCTCCTAGCCACCTCCCCCTGGCTGGCTGGAATTGCTGTGATGGATTCCTCTGGGTTCCCTGAGCTCCTAGCCACCTCCCCCTGGCCGGTCGACCTGCTGTGATGGATTCCTCTGGGTTCCCTGAGCTCCTAGCCACCTCCCCCTGGCCGGCTGGCCGGCCTAGTGGCCGAGCCGGAAAAGCCCAAAACCGAGAGCCACCCCCATGGTACCTCACCCAAATCAAACCTAGAGGCCAGCTCATCCCAATCAAACTATAGCTCCTTTGCCCTCCACCTAAGCACCACAATGCACCCAAACTTATGCCCTGAGAGCCACCCCGTGGCCTTTTTTATAAAAAGTCACCTCCCACAGCCATGGGAGGTGTGTTGAAAATTTCTAAGAGAGGCCTCTCCAAACTTCACACAGAGCTTCCCTAAGATCCCCTCAGTGCATTCCAACCATTTTCCCTCACCCATTTCCATTGACGGAGCTCAATTTTGAGTTTGAAACCCTGCCGGAAACCAGGACAGAACCCAATACACCTCCACACTCCACCAAACTTCAATTTCTTATGCCCACACCTTCAGAAGAGTGAAAGAAGCCAGAGCCCCATCTAATCCCCCTTCCACAGAGCCTCTACCATAGTTTTAGACCAACACCTGAAATCGAGCTTGGTCGAATTCATACCTAGAATTTACACCAAGGTCAGGGACTCAATCCCTAGCCTCCTTGGACCCCAAAAAATGTGTCAAGCATCTCTGATCGAAGCCTTGCTTCTCAGAGATAGCCTCCTTGGACCCCAATGAACGTGCCGAGCACCTCTGATCGAAGCTTCCCTTCTCAGAGCAAAGTATATAAAACTCCTCCTCCTCCCGAGCTTATTTTGATTCTTCATTTACTTAAACTTGATTTCATGATACCTTAGCCGTATGGATGCATTCATCGCACTTAGACGAGTCCATAGAATCAAACCCGAGGTGATTTGGTTGAGTCTAGGCCGAGATCTTCAGGTTTTAGTCTGGACGGGCACGGGATCATTCTATCGGGGATGATGACGGGGAGCTGTTCGATCAAGCGTGTATCAAATGGACGGGGGAGATCGAGCCGGAAGGCGCTTCGAGACATGAATAGCGGGTCGAGTCAGCAAGCTACGTGGACGACGGCGTCCAAACAGAGCATGCCACACATGCTTTCAGAGCCGTCGTAGGTTGAGGTGGCACGCGCGGTTTAAATAGAAAAATAGGGGTATTTTCTTGTTTATTTAATCCCCAAAACTTCAAAAATACATAACTTTGTATAGAAAAATCACAAAAATAAAATAAAAATACCCTCTTGCTCAGTGAACAGAGGAGAATAGTGTGGATAGCCCATTTGATGCATAAAATATTTTTAATTAATTAAATACTATTTGGAATCATTTGATTTTCCTTGCATATTGACACATCACCTTGGCTTGAAATTTTGACTTATTGTAGCCTCTATAAGGGGGAACATTCGCTGATTTTTCCATAGTCAGAGGAGGTTCCTATATAGAGATCCACATTTTTCAAGATCTTCCAAATTATTTCCTTAAAATAATCATGGAAATTAGTATATTTGCTATGAAATCGAAAAAAAATTTTGGAAGGTCCACTATGACTAGAGAAACCTTTGAAAATAATTTCATGTGCCAAGTCATTTAAAACATTCTTAAATTTTCCAAATACTAAATCACTAAGATGATTAATTTTGAAAAATATAAACATTTAAATGACTTGATTTTTTATCTGCACTGTGGTTTATGATCCAGAGAATTCATAATAAAATTTTCAAAATATTTTGAGTTCATTTAATAACTTAAATTGATTTTTAAAGATAAATACCACTCTTAACACTTAAATGATTTTCTTTAAAAATCAAAATATAACTCAAAAAATTATGAAACTTAGTTTCTTGAGTTCTCTGTGATTACGGTTATTTTCTAAAAATAAAATGATATTTAAGATAAAAATTTGTTTTTTAGCCTATTTAAATATTTAAAATAATTAAAAAAATTCATAAAAATTAAAAAAATAATGAAACTCATGGAAATGTTCTAAATTATTTCCTAATCACTTAAGAACAGTAATTAAAAATCCATAAAAATCATAAAAATAATAAAACTCATGGAAATGTTCTAAATTGCTTCCTAATCACTTAGGAACAATCAGAATATTTTTTTCCTGATTTTCTAAATAAAGATATTTATTTTCAAAGCTTAAAAATAATTTTTTTAAATATTTTTCCTGATTTTCTAAATAAAGATATTGAATTTCAAAGCTTAAAAATAATTTTTTTATAAAGGCTAAAAATGAGTTTTCACTAAAATAATTTCAATAAATCAAGGAAAAATCAAAAAAATATAAAATTTGCTCATCTGAGTTCTCTGACCTTAGGGAGAATTTGCAAAAAGATAAAACTTAATTTTCATCACTTAAAATATTTTATTTTTGTTAAATAGCCTAGAACTTAAAATAATTATAATAAATCACAGAGAATTTACAAAATCATGAAATTTGATCTAAAGGCTTCTCTGGTTTAGGTCTACCTCCATTAAAAATTTCAAGGTAGTATAATTTACCTTGGTCAAGTTAGAAATTTTCTTTAAAAAATCCTATTTTTGCATTAAAATAATTATATAAATTAAATTAAATTTTAAAAAATCACATTTTCTCCTCAGATGTCTTAATTGGGCCATGAATGAGGTGGGATAAAAATTTCAAAGTCATTTGAATTGAATTTGACGAATTATGAAGTGTTAGAGCCGTAGGTCGAATATGTGCAATTTTGGAAATTTATTAACATTTAGGCTTAATTCAAGGAGGGAAAATGGGTAACCTCTGATCTTAATTAATTTATGTTTGAAACACAAAGGGGTTAATTGGTAGAAACCAATTGCACTTTCTTATTTAAGATTAATAAACTTCTAAATTATTAAAATTTGGATGTTTATTAAAATTAAATGATCCTAGACATAGGGGTGNAATTTGGAAGTTTATTAAAATTAAATGATCCTAGACTTAGGGGTATGACTTTTGAAGTCAATAATTAATCAGTTTAATACCCCTATCTTGATTTTCAAGTAAAATTCAAATCATGAATCATGACTACTTAAAACTTAACCCTATAATTAAGACACTCACCTAGGTCTTAAGGGCTTAGTGGTGACCTAAGCTAAATAAAAAATTGACTAAAAGATGATTAGAGAAATAAACATAATTAAATCAAACGTCCTTGAAACACCATTAAGCC
>JXCR01143037.1:40544-63394 GCA_002079205.1 Phalaenopsis hybrid cultivar | reverse complement strand
CAAGTCTTGTGTTTATCCTTCGGGATAGATACAGGATTTGAGGTACAGTGCTCTTTCATTTTAAACTATGAAAAATATGGGGTCAGTTTGATTTCATACTTCAACGTCCTTCCGAAGCGGGCGACAGGATTTTGATTCCAGTGACCGACAGATTCTTACGGGCAACCCCACAAACCAACCCGAAATAATCGCCGACAGTCATGATGATCCATATGAGGAGGAATACAGTCCCCTTTCTTATAAAGATTAATGATGTAGTTGTTGGGGATGCAATCCTCTGGTAGTACGCCTCACCTGACCATCCGCTTAATCATTCTCTTTATTGCAGATGGTAGAGGATCCACCTTGTTATATCTTAGAATACCTAGGATTTCCCTAGCATGTCAACAAAATGAGTACTGAACCCATTGGCAACAAAATTGCAACTGATCCTATGAACTCGCCAAGTTCAAGAACATCAATTTCTCTTTCGAACAAAATGTTGCTCTTGCTCATGATTGACACTGTATAGAAAGGTTTGACAAAATTATGATTATTTATATGAGGAGGAATGCAGTCCCCTTTCTTGTAAATGTTGATGATGCAATTATTGGGGATGCAATCTGCTGGTAGTACGCCCCATATGACCATCCTCCTAATCATTCTCTTTATTGCGGGTGGTAGAGGATCCACCTCATCACAACTCAGGATAATTGGGGGGTTCCCTAGCATGTCCACAACAAAGTTGTAGCAGCAACCACAACAAATGGTTATTCTGCCCTTCCCGTGCATCCATTTTCGCGGCTCTAAATATGTCTTCTTCTTTCAAAAACTGGCCCAACCTCTATCTCTGAGAACAAAAACATAATCTGGAATTTTCCTTTCATTGCTCTCAGTGAACACATCTGTGTGAAGCTCCAATTCTTCGAGGATGTTGACGTATTTCCCTTGAATTTCTTCTTAGTGTTCATATTCTTATTTCTAGACTCAGTTTATCTTCTCAAACTCAGATCTTGGTGTTATTTGTAACAACTGGGCCTAAAATTTTGAATGGTTCTCTAAAGGAATCCAAGTTGATCCTGACTCTGCAATTATGGACAGTACTACTCAACATCTAGGTGTTTGACACTTCTAAACCTCATGCTTGCTGCTGTATTTTCTTCAAATGTCCCATATCTCTCAAAGTGGAAAATGTTGCACTCCAAACACTCTGTAAAGTCTCTGACTGATTATGTCCTTGTTGGAATTTCCACGTCATACATAGGGCATCCCATGGAAAGCTCATCAGGTATCCCTAAAATTGCAAGCTCTGCAAGTGTCTCTGGCTCATCTTCAATAATCGGTAAACTAGCGGAGGTCTCCTCCAAATTTGGATCATAAATTTCTTCTTCCTGAATTGAACTCAATCCAACGGCAGCTTCTTTAGCTTAACACTTCTCCAAGAGAACAAAAGCTTCGTGTTTACATCAGTTGGCATTCCTGCGCTGTGTCCTTCTTAAAGGTGCTTCTGGAATCCTTTCTTCATTGGCACTGACCAAGTCTCCTATTGGTGTAGTGATCATTGACTGTAGCTGACTAGTCGCCTCTGTCAGGTATTGTATTTCCTTAGCTTTCTTCCTCTTTAGTGAGGAGTCTTCTTTGGCATTGATTTTGGGAGCTGAGGGTAATCCTTCTGCTTTACGACGACTGACAATGTCCGTCAGGGGACCATCGTAGTCTACATTAACTTGATCGCAGTCTAAATCAAAACTCATGATGTCACCCTGAACTGCCTTTTCTTCATTAAGTGTGAGATTTAAGTCATTTTTCAATGTGAAGATCAACCTCTGGCCTAATATTTTCCTGCATAAAATAAGGGAAACATTAGAGTGTTGATACTTTGCACGAACAAGACAATAACAAACCATTATTAAGCGATTTTTTTTAATTATGTGCACAAAAACATTTTATTTAATTTGATTCAAAATAAAGTGGGAAATTTAAAAGTGCAAATTCAAAATTTATTTTATTAAAATTAATATTATTACAAAATTTTGGACCCAATCACAGATGCTGGCCAAATATCCATCCTCAGAATAAGTATCGCTTCAAAGAATTCATGTCATAGAACATCAGGTTGTGTAGAATTTCTTCAAATATCGTCTGTTGACCGATAGCATGGGCCATTGGACTTGAAAATCCATCAACTGGTAAGATCCTTCTGAAAAGACCTTCTCCACAACAAATGGTCCCGCCCAAGCTTGTCTAAATTTTCTATTAATTCTGTGGTGTGCAAGGATAGGTCTTCTTAGGATGAGTATGAGTTCACCGACATCGAGCGTACTTGGGCGGAACAATTTATCGCGAGCCCGGATCATCTACACTTGATAGAGCTTCAGATTTTACTGCGCTTCCAACTGTTTTCTTTCATGGGATTCTAATTCTAAAAGTTTAAGCTTAGCATTGTCTTCAACTGTAATTTGATTGGTGACGACGACTCAAAGAGATCATATTTGAACTTCCAACAAATTATGACTTCAGACTCATACATGAGTGAATATGACGTACATTAAGTGGGATTTCTGAACGTTGTCCGATAGGCCCATAAAACTTCTAACAATTTCTTGTGCCCTCTTTTCTTATTTTCATCCAATGTCTTCTTTAAGATTTGCATGAGCGTCTTATTGAAGACCTCGGCTATGTCGTTCACTTTGGGGTAATAAATTGTAGAATATCTCCAATCTATCCCATGTCGCTTGATGAAATTGTTGATCTTGGTGGTCTTGAAGGCTGACCCATTATCGGAAATAACTCTACACAGAACACCGAAGAAGTAGAAGATTTGACTCTTGAAAGATTGCAGAACATTGTGCGTTGTAACCTCTCGTAACGACACTAACTCTGCCCACTGATACACATAAAATATATAGAATTTTTATACATATTCTTATACCTATTTTTAAGATATTTGGCTTTAATGAAAGGTATATTTGTGTTTTTCTTGTAGGTATAACCAAATGGATGGAAAATGCTAACAGGATAGAAAAAGGGTCAAATATGGAGTAAAAATGAAGAAATGTGCAAAATGAACTGGGGCGCCTAAGCACCCAGATCCGCGCCTAAGCGCCAGAAGCTCCATACCTAAGCGTCAGGTACCTCACGCTTAAGTGCTAAAGTTAGTTATTTGAAGAAATATTAATTTCAGCGGAATTTTGAAGAGGTGCTTGAAGCAACCCTTAATATAAACGCGGGAAATAGCCCATGGACACAAAAATTCATTCAATTGGCTTATGAGGAGGTAACTTCTAGAACATTCATTGAATGAAGACAAATTTTGAAGGGACGCCAATGCACCTTTTGGATTTTTATTAAAAAAAACTTGAATTATCGAAGGAAACCACCAAGAGGCTAGGCCAGCAACCACCCACCAAAAGTTTACATATACGCCGCCACCGCCCATCGCCGCCGCCGCTGGCCACCTTATTTTACTTTTTTTTATTTTTAGTGTCAGTTTGTACTGTGAGAGAAGGAAGAGAATTTGAAGGAACATCAAGACATTTGTGGAGATAATTTGAGATAAGTGTTTATCTTTGTGACTACACTTGGTTTTTAATTTAGATTTTTTTTTGTGTGCATGGTTTCTACTTTTAAACTCTTGTGTAGTTGTATTTTTTCCATGAATTCTGAGTAGTTTTATTTATTTATTTCCTTAAAATGATTAGTGATTAAATGTTTAAAGGAAGTTGTGTGAAGTATTAAACTTCAATGTTGGAAGAAGTTGTGATGATTCAAGACCTTGCACATCATTTACTTCTTGATTTGGCCAATTAAGATGTTAATATCTGTTTTGAGAACATGTAAGATCCGAGATGGTATTGCATCAGTCAACAAATGGTTAGAGTCACCTATTGATTTCAGTAATGAGAATGTAGTTCATGGGTTTGAAAGAAAATAAATAAGGAAATATATTTTAAAGGGTGTAGAATTAGAGGACTTTAGAGAGATATGTTAAAGCCCCCAATTTGATTTATAGTTTTAGGTTATGATACCAGATGTTAGTCCCTAGGTAAAGGGAGAAGAGGGAACTCTCGAGTGAGAGCTAGTATCTTTCCTGCCTAGCCAGTCTTCAAGACTATTCAAACTATAGATTAACTAATGTTCTTTATAGAATCTCTAGTAAGAGTAAAGAATATTATTGCTCCTATTTGACACAACATATTTAATATACTTCCCTAACTAAATTTCTATTTTTATCACTTATTCATGATTAAGAAAAATATATTTTACTTATATTGCCTTCATCTTGCAAGTATTTTAGTTAAGTTAATTTGTTGCACACTTGATTTTCAATTAAAAAAATATTACAAAAAGAATTGAACTTTCATTCCTAATTTGGCATCTTAAGTCTGAGTAAGAATATAAATTGCTAAGTATTTTGTCATCTAAAACTAATCATTCCCGTGGGTTTGATATTTGGGACTTAATCACAAAAGTTCTATATTACTTGATAACAATATGTATACCTACATATTATCCAATATTGAAATATTATAACTGCATTCTTATTTGTTTCATAGTGAAAAATTTGCCTAACCTTTGCTTTGGATTAAGTTTTTGGAGTCGTTGAAAATTAAGAACATCCATTAACGAAATTAATCACATACATCACATTTTACTTCTATAATTATAGAAAGTTGGGATCACGTAATTGGAGAGGTAATTTGTAGCTGCAAGAATGAGTCTATGTCCTTTTAAGGATGGAGGGTCTAATAAACCTACTATGTCCATGCCCTAACGCTCAAATGATCACAAGGCGACAGTTGAGTGTAGCACATTTGGAGCTTGGTGTAAGACCACTCCATGCACGTGACACAGGTGACACTTTCTGGCTGTGTCCATGCAATCCACTATCATTGCTGGCCAATAATATCCAAGTCTTTTAATCTTCATCTTCATCTTTGGACCTAACTGGTGAGCACCACACAATCCGACGTGTACTTGTTTGACGATATCTTGTGTTTTTACTCTGGTTAGACATCACAACCACATCTGATCAAATAACCTTCCGTATAGAACAACACCTACCAAAGCATATGACATGGCTCTTCTCGTGATATGATATGCTTCATATTTGTCTTATGGTAACTTTTTGTTTGCAAATATTCTATCAATGACCTGAGCCAATCTTTGTTATTGTCTGCTAAGCAAATAGGTCAATCTTTGACAAAATTTAACCTCCTTGTACTGTAATGCCAATGGAATCCTTTGATGGACATGTCAATTTTTTAGCAAGCTTGGCTAAACCGCCGACACGAGCGTTATCTCCCCAAGGAATCCTATATAGTGTCACACTGAGGATCTACTCCAGCAACTTCATTGTATACTTATTGTATTCTGCTAATCTTAGCCTCAAGATCTTGTATCGTCTGATGGCTTATTGAATGACGAGTTGTGAGTCACCATAGAAGGAAATGCCTGCAACGTCCATTGAAATTTCTAAGTCCAACTCGGTCATTATTTTTACACGACTTTGTTAGGTGGTTAGAGAATCTCAACATGCTTGGATGTAATGAAGATCAGATTGACTCCTGCTTTATCTGACCTAACTTTTGATGTGCGAAAATTTGGGATTAAATTATTAATAAATATGCAATGTAACCCAAAAAATAATGTAACTTTAATGAAAATAATTTATCTTTAAATCCTCTTTTAAACTCCTAATTCCCTTTTACATATAATGCAAGTATACATATCGTTCAAGTAATACAGAGCTCTAATGGAGTCATAGATATTGATCCCATAGGGAAGCTGGAAATATATATAAGCTAGCTATTTATATTCTATTCTTAAAAAAAAAAAAATAAAGTACGAAGTTTGAAGTTAAACTACTCAAGTGAAATGCTAGTAAATATGCAGATGTACGACTGCAACAGTTAAGTTAAACTAGAAGCTAAACTTTCAAAAGTAAATTTGTTGAAATAAAACAAAGGTTTTTATTGACAAAAATTTCAAGTATGAGAAAACACCCTTCCCCTTTAAAATAAAAATATGTCTTATGAAGAAATTCAAATCATTTGAAAAATATATTTAAAAACTATTTTATGTCAAATAGGAGCAAACATATTTTCTACTCTCTTCTGAGTGTTATAAAGAATATTGACTAATCCAGAGTTTGGTCCCTAATTCTGTGATTAGGCTGGGAGGATACCGACTGCAACTCCAGAGCTCCCACTACTCCCTCACTGAGGGTTCACATACTCTCCCATGAAATCAAATGTTATTCTCTCTTTATTGTAGAAATCACATCCCCTTTTCAGAACATATGTTTCTCAACATATTTTAACAATTCAATTGGTGAGATCAAAAAGCAAATGAAGATCAAAGTAGGGAGAAGGATAAAGAAGACTACTCATAATTCATGAGAAGGATAAGATAAAACACAAACATCATATACAAAAACAAGTTTACAAATAAAAGAAATGAAAAATATAACTTATCTTACAATAATTCCTAAGAAAATCTCTAGAAGTTCTCTCTAAGCCTTTCTCTCTTTATACACACTTTTAATTCTCTCTTAGAAGTTTAATGAAGAAGAAATCTCTCAGCTTCCCTCTCTCCTTACAACTATAGAAGACAATCTACAAGCCCTTGACTTTCTCTCTCTATATCTCCCTCTTGATTCTCACGCCACCTCACTTTTTCTCCTTTTTTCTTTTTTTGTCCCCTCTTAGAAGTTCTTCTCCAACTCTATTTTTTTTGGGGTGTCTCCTTTGAAAATAGTTTCAGTTTCCCTCCAAAATTAAAAAGTTAAATCTTTGAATTCAAAAGATGTGCCTCTTTGATCCAAGAGTCAAATCCCTTCGAATTAGAACCTTCCAAAGTGTCTAGATGCATTTAATCACTCCATAGGGTGTTTAGAACAAGTGTCCCTTTTAAAATTCACACAAATTTTGTCTCGAACTGCCTTAATTTGAAAAAGTTGCACCTGGCGCATCATGCGCCAGCGCTATGGATTTTGACGCATCATGCGCCACTTTGGCGCATCATGCGCCAAACCCTAAAATTGGTTGTTTTGCTCCAAATTTTGCTCCTTTTGCCATCTTTACTCCAAATGCCTAAAAATGGTATACCTGCATCAAAAACATAAAAATATATTTCTTTAAAGTGCAATATCACCAAAAATAGACATAAAAAGGAACTTAAATCAGTATATTATTTTTGTATATCAAAATCCCTCAAACTTAAATATTACTTGTCCTCAAGTGACACTTTTATTACATAAAAGCATATGACTTTAGGATAAAGATTAACTTATCACTTCTATACTTTAGTTCAATAAATAGAATAGCAAAAATTAAGAAAAAAAACTTTAATAACTTAGGTTCAAACTGCAAGTCTAGAAATATTCAGTAATCAAATTTAAGATTTCTGAATCTCTATTCATTTCAAGAAGAATTGCAATTTGTCATGCTAAGGACATTTAGAAAATTCATATGAAAAATAACTTCATGAAAACTTTACTAGGAATGCTACTAATGCTTCAATACAAGTTTAGAAAGTGTAATACTCATTCCTTAAGTTGATTCAAGTGAAACCAATTTTTGGTTGGGCATCTCCTCAAGCTTGTCGTCACCCATTTTTTTCTTTTCTTTTTCTTTTCTTTTTTTCTTTTAGGATCATTTTAATCCATTTTTTTTCTTTTTCCTATTTTAGGTGAGGATGATAGCCTTTAATAGTTTTGAACTTCACTATCCTCTTGTTAAAGTCAAAATTCCACACCTCTCCTTACTTAATAAAGTCATACTAGTTTATGATTTTTCATAAAGCCTCATTCCTTTATTCTTACATGAAACTCTAAAATTCTTAACACTTCAAAAATACAATTTTCCTTTACTTAAAATAGAAAACATAGTATTATCCTATCATACCAAATATCTTTAACTTTAGAATTGACCATCATTATTAAAAAAATTTTACCTAAATTTATAATAATATTTATAAACATAAGTATAGTCATTTAAAGTTAAATCTTAATATCCCAGGTCATGTTAAATTAATTTTGAAAAATATAGTTACTTAACGACAAATAAAATTTAGTTTTCTCTATTTCAAAAGAAATTTTTCTTTCCCCAAAACTTAAATTTTTAAATGATTTTAAAAATATCTTAGTACAAAATTTTAGTTGGTGAAATAAAACAGTAATGCATGAAAATAATAACTAACCTGTAGAGGATTTTTGAACATGAAATTGGTTCTGTATACTGCAGATACTAACTGTAAAACTACATATAGGCTTTAAAACATTAAATAAAACATAATATATTCCAAAGAATTTGTTGGGAATTAAAACAGAAATACTAAAAATAAAAAACAAAAACTACAAATACTACACATTCAACAAGCTCAAACTAAAAATACTAAAACTAAAACTGAAAAGTAAAAAGTCTACTATTACTATTACAAATTACAGGTCCACAACACAACATAAAAATCTTAAATCCAACAAGTCTCAAATAAAAGTGCAACACAGTACAAACAAATATACAAACAACACATAATATCAAATCAAACTTAAACTAAACTATCAGTACTCACCATCATCGTCATTTTCTTCTTCTTCTTCTCTTGCCACTTCATCTTCATCACGAATGGGAGCATAGGGAACAAAACTGGAGCAAGCAGGAAAGTTTACATTAGGTTCACCCATGAAGTGTCTAACCATAGCATTTTGAAAATCTATATCATGTTGAACTCTCCTCTGTTGACATTCATCATTATATGCATTCCTTTCTTCTATCTCTCCCAACTGAGTCTGTATATACATGATATCATATTGTTGAATCATGAGATGGTCCATAATACCTTCCAACGTTGCAGAACTAGAAGTAGATGCCCCTACAGCAAATGCAGAGGGCATATCTCTTCTTCCACTTCTAAACTCAACAGAAAATTCTACTCTTTGAATCATGTACCTCGCAATTGGATCTTGAGGCTATAATCTCTCTTCATTTCTATGGGATTCAACTTTTGATTGTTCACATAGAACAAAAATCAGGGCAGGATATCCCAAGCCTCCAGGAACAGCACTACCAGAAATACTCCAAGCGTGATGAACTATAAGCGCACCAACGTTTATTGTCTTCATGTTCTGAAAGAAATAGTTCAACACAGGTTGATCCTTTGTAACATCAACAACATGATTTGTAGGTAAAAGTTTGGCAGAGATGAAGTGATGTCATACTTTGGATTGAATTGTCAACATGGAAGCGGGGAAGTTAACTATTTTGTTATTCTTTATCTTTCACTCCCCTCTTCCATCAGTCAGAAAGGAAATTACTTTTTCCAGTGATGAATTAGTGATAACAAAAACAACATATTCATCATGGAAGACATTCCTCATCCCATATAACCCATTAATCCTTTTGGAGGTAAACTCAACTTGCATTCCTCTCACCAAAATATGATCTCCCGTAGTGAACCTTAGGTTGGCATAGAACTCCCGAACCATCAGGACGATCACTATAGCAGTGAAGTAGCAAAATCGCTCCCAATTTCTTATGAGAATCAACCTTTCAACCTAGCCTCCCGGGTTCACAAATACCCTTTCTTGGATTAATCTATGGTACTCAATTTGTGTATTGTAATAGTGTTGAACCTTGAAACTAATGAACTTTCAAGCAAATTTGCCCAATGTTCTTCCTTTTTTTTGTGAGGAGCCATCATAGATTCTAAAAAAATCCAAATAAATTACTAACTCGCAAATCTAACTCTCTAAGCAAGATTATTTGGTAAGAATTTTTTTACCATGAATTTTCTTCAAGCATATTCATCAAAAATCCTAATTTTCAGATCTCTCAAAATCCATGGTGAAAATAAAAAATTTCTAAGTCTACAATGTGATTCCCTTAAGTCTACAATGTAATAGTGTTGAACCTTGAAGCACTTACCAAGAGAAGATGAATTCTATGATTTTTGGCCTCCAATTCCTTTTCCTTAGCCTACAATGTGATTCCCTAAGCTAAAGGTTGGAGGTGGAAGACGACCAAGCGCCAAAAAATGGATGTTTTCTTTGTAATTTTGTGGTTTTTTAAGCAATCTGGCGTGTCGGACCTTTGGTACACCATGCACCAAATATGGTGCATCATGCGCCAATACGGTGCATCATGTGCTAGAGCGTATTGACCGTCGACTTTATATATGCTCAAAAGTATAAGTTAAATATTCAATAATTGTAAAGTCACACTTATCAATGCAAGTATACGTGACACTCAAGTAATATTGGGCTCTAATGGGGTCCTAGATATTGATCCCACAGGGAGTAAGTTTAGAACTGCAGACTAAGATTTTTAGAAAAATAATACTTTAATCACAACTATGAAGTTTAATTAGCTTATCTGTCACTAATAGGCAATTGAAAAAAATATGTAATTTAAATAACTATTCAATAACTAATGATACTAATGAATGTTTAAATGTGATATTCAGTATATAAGAAACATCGTTCTCCTTGTCAAGAACTTATAGTGAATGGATAAAGTGAATTAGTTCAAATTTTATTGTGCCAAATAGGAGCATACCTATTATCTACCCTTTGGTCCAGGCATAAAGAACATTGACAAATTCTACTCTTATTTACTGAATCTACGGCTAAGCTGAGAGGATACTGACCTAAGGAAAATATGTTTAGATTTTCATACCTATTTTATACTATTTTTAATGATATTGCACTTTAAAGAAACATATTTTTGAAGTTTTGTTGTAGAAAAGATGCATTAGGGTCATTGGAGTAAAAAAATGCAAAAAGGAGAGAATTCGGAGCGAAAAGGACCAAAATGTGGAGAATTGAACTAGGCCACCGACGACACCCTCCACTCCACCGACGGCAAGTTTTTCCCGAGACTACAAGACAAAATTCTTCAGAAGTTCGCCAACGGTGCCCTTGAGGCCGCCGACGGTGAGATCGACAGTTATGCCTACTGAAGCTTTGGATAAGGCCAAATTTTGAAGGGATGCTTAGGCAACTCTTAGGAAAGCTCATCCACAACTTTAAAAGAACATTTTGGCCAAAAATTGGAAGAGTCTAGAGGCTCTGGAGGTTAGAGAGGTTCCATTAGTGTATATAATTTCCAATAGAGTGTAACAATTGTGAGGATTTCTTGGAGAGAATGTAAGAGTGGAGGGAAAGTGAGAGATTTCTTCCTCCTTGCTACTTCGAAGAGGAATTCTGTATGCTGTAAAGAAAGGAAGAGATTCAGAGGAACTTCGAGGAGTGTTCTTGGGGAGAAACTAGAGATAAGGTATTTACTTGTTGTAGTTTATATGACTTTGATTTTATATATGAATTCCCAGTTTTATTGTGTTTTTCCCATGAGTTCTGAGTAATTTTCTCTGTCTTTCTCCTTATCTTAAGATTTATGAAAAGATATTGAATTGGTGAAGCCATGAAAATGTTTAAGAAATTGTGATTATCTTTTCACTTCGATCTTAGTATACTTTCAATCTGGCCAATTGATTTGTTAAAATATGTTGCGTTTTACAACTAAAGTGAAGGTTACATCCAAGATTCAGGGAGGTCAAAGCCCTTGGAAGTTGGGTGCAAATAAAAAGGGAAATAATATTATCGGGCGTAGAATTGGAGATTTTAGAGTGACAGACTAAAATCCCCAATTTGGTCCTATCGTTTGGGTGTTGAAGTGTAGATGTTAACCCTCAGGTGAGGGGAACGTGGGAGCTCTGAAGTGAGAGCTGGTATCCTCCTAGCTTAGCCGCAGATTCAGTAAATAAGCGTAGAATTAGTCAATGTTCTTTATGCCTGGACCAAAGGGTAAAAAATATGTATGCTTCTATTTGGCACAATCTAAATTGAACTAATTCACTTTATCCATTCACTATAATTTCTTGACAAGGAGAAGGAAGCTTTCTTATATATTGAATATCACAATTAAACCCTCTTTAGTATCATTAGTTATTTATTAGTTATTAAAATTATCTATTTATTTCAATTGCCTATTAGTGACAGATAAGCAATTTGAACTTCATTGTTGTGATTAAAGTATTGCTTTTCTAAAATCATAGTCCGCAATTCTAACTACTCCATGTGGGATTGATATCTAGGACTCCATTAGAGCCCTATATTACTTGAGTGATACGTATACTTTCATTGATAAGTGTGAGTTTACAATTATTGAATATTTATTATGTCATATTTATCTTGTATTTTAAGCATATATAAAGTCGTCGGTTAAGTTTTTGGCATCATTGCTCGGGATTTAAATCTTCTAGTAGCGCTGTCAAATTCTTATATTTGTTCATTTATAAAAAACTCGATCAAGTTTTTAGCGTCATTGCTGGGGAGTGATTGAGTGATTGAGTGAGTGAGTCAAATCACAATCAGAGTAACTGACAAATTAGGATTATTAGAAAATTTTTACTTGAATTGCAACTTTTTTTATATTTAGTTAATTATATTACTGGGTACTGATTTCAAATTGTATACGTAAATTTGGACCTGAAAATTTTATACCCTATGATTCAAAAATAAAACGCACTGTTAGAAGGATTAGAAAATTAAGAAGAGAACCTAGAAATTCTGATACAATGAGAAACAACCTGAACAATCAAGGAATAGAGAATGAACACCAACCTAGACCCCTAAGAGATTATAATTCTACAGCAGATGAAATTCACTTATCTATCCAAAATCCTGATGTAGCTGCTAATTCATTTATCCTACAGCAGATGAAATTCACTTATCTATCCAAAATCCTGATGTAGCTGCTAATTCATTTGTGCCTGAACAATCCAGGAATAAAGAATGAACACCAACCTAGACCCCTAAGAGATTATGCAAATCTTGCAGCAAATGAAATTCACTTATCTATCCAAAATCCTGATGTAGCTGCTAATTCATTTGAGCTTGAACCTGTTATTATCCAAATGGTATAAAACAATCATTTTGGAGGCACACCAAATGAAAATCCAAACTTACACCTCGCTAGTTTTTTAGAACTGTGTGCTACTTTTAAATATGATAGAGTCTCAGACGATGCTGCTAGACTTAAACTTTTTCCTTTTTAACTAAGGGATAAGGTTAAGATGTGGTTAAATTCGTTAGCACCTGGATCTAGTAGAACTCAGGGAGAACTTTCATTTTTTCACTTAGGGATAAGGCTAAGATGTGGTTAAATTCGTTAGCAGCTGGATCTATTAGAATTTGGGGAGAACACCAGGATCTATTAGAACTTGGGGAGAACTTTCACAAAAATTTCTATCCAAATATTTCCTTGGATCTATTAGAACTTGGGGAGAACTTTCACAGAAATTTCTATCCAAATATTTCTCTCCATAAAAAACTGCTAAACTTAGAAATGACATAACATCATTCTGTCAGATTGATGGAGAGTCAATATATAACTATTAGAACTTGGAGAGAACTGTCACAAAAATTTCTATCCAAATATTTCCCTCCATCCAAGGTATTAGAACTTGGGGAGAACTTTCACAGAAATTTCTATCCAAATATTTCCCTCCATCCAAAGCTGGGGAGAACTTTCACAGAAAGTTCTATCCAAATATTTCCCTCCATCCAAAACTGCTAAACTTATAAATGACAACATCGTTCTGTCAGATTGATGGAGAGTCAATATATGAAGCTTGGGAGAGATTTAAAGATCCAACTTTCACAGAAATTTCTATCCAAATATTTCCCTCCATCCGAAACTGCTAAACTTAGAAATGACATAACATCACTTTCACAGAAATTTATATCCAAATATTTCCCTCCACCCAAAACTGCTAAACTTAGAAATGACATAACATCGTTCTCAGATTGATGGAAAGTCAACATACAAGCTTGGGAGAGATTTAAAGATCTTCTTAGGAAATGTCCTCATCATTCGTTACCAGATTGGTTGATAATTCAAACTCTTTATAATGAATTAGTAGGATCTCTTAGATCAATTATAGATGCTGCGGCTGGTGGTTCTTTAATGTCAAAACCTTTTGATGAGGCTTATTCATTAATAGAAGAGATGGCTACCAACAATTTTCAATGGCCCTCTGAGCCGGTGAATTCTAAAGGAGTAGCTAGTATCCATGATTTTGATGCAATATCTATGTTAGCTTCACAGATGGCAACAATATCAAAGAAATTAGATCATTATGGGAGGAATTATTCTCCAACACCTCCTATGATGGAAGAGAATTCATCTGGGGCAATTTGTGGATGTTCAACCTTCATATGAGACTTTAAATTGTTAGCTTCACAGATTGCTGCGATATCAAAGAAATTAGATCATTATGGGATGAATTATTCTCCCTCCTATGATGGAAGAGAATTCATCTGGGAAATTTGTGGATGTTCAACCTTCATATGAGACCTTAAATGCTATTTCTAGACCTAACAACCCTTATTCAAACTATTATAACCCAGGTTGGAAGAATGATCCAAATTTTAATTAAAATAACAATTCTTCTACAAATCAATAATGGGCAAACAACCTAGTGAACCTATTAGGAAATTCATCCAACCAAGGAAATGTTAACTATAGACCTTCTTATCCTCCAGGATTTAACAGTAATACTCAAATTAAGGAGAAGAGGTTGTCTATGGAAGAGCTGATATTAAACATGGGTCAAGAATTGCATAATCAAGAAAATCAATAACAAATTCAAGGAAATCAATTACAAAATCAAGGAACTGCTATTAAGAATATTAAAAACCAATTAGGGCATCTCACTACTGTGCTTAGTAACCAAACATTAGGAACTTTTCATAGTATTGTGGAACCAAATCCTAAAGACCAAGGAAATGAACAAATCAAAGCGATATAATTACGAAGTGGAAAAGAATTGGAAACAAGGGTGCAAAAGAAAACAAAAACTGAAAAAGTGAAAGTGGATACCGAAAAAGAGAAGGATCACGAAAACCCAGATTTGGAGTATCCATTTACACCAATGAAAATTATTGTGGAGAAACCTCCACCACTGTTTCCTCAAAGATTGAAGCAACACAAACAGAATAAACAATTTTCCAAAATTTTAGAAATTCTTAAGAAGTTAACAGTAAACATTCCCTTCGTAGAAGTTTTAGAGCAAATGCCCAATTATGTGAAATTTATGAAAGATATTCTGAACAAGAGAAGGAAGTTCAAGGATAATGAAACTGTTGCACTTAGCGAAGAGTGTAGTGAAATTATTCATAAAAAACTTCCTGAAAAATTAAAAGATCCTGGCAGTTTCACTGTACCATATGCTATTNATCTGATGATGAAAGAAGTAGTTAAGAAGGAATATTTGAAATGGTTAGACACTGGAATTATATATCCTATTTTAGATAGTGCGTAGGTAAGTCCAACTCATTGTGTTCCTAAGAAAGGAGGAGTCACTCGTTGAAGCAAAAGAAAATAATGAATTAATACCTATCAGACAAGTTACTGGGTGGTGTATTTTATTGATTATAGAAAATTAAACACTGCCACCAGAAAAGATCACTTCCCTTTACCCTTTTTAGATCAGATAGGCTTGCTGGGCACCAATACTTTTTTTTAGATGGATATACCGTTTACCATCAAATTTCTATTGCTCTTGAGGATTCATTTACTAGTCCTTTTGGAACTTTTGCTTTTCAAAGAATGCCTTTTGGATTATGTAATGCATTACTAGTCCTTTTGGAACTTTTGCTTTTCGAAGAATGTCTTTCAGATTATGTAATGCACCTGCAACATTCTAGAGATGTATGATGAAGTTAATTGATGATGGATTGGAAGTCTTTATGGATGATTTCTCTGTATTTGGAACATCATTTGACGCATGCTTAAATTACCTTGAAAAGGTTTTGGAGTTATGCAAAAGAACTAATTTGGTTCTGAATTGGGAGAAATGCTAATTTATGGTTGCAGGAGAAATTGTTTTAGGGCATAAAATTTTGGAAGATGGTATGGAAGTAGACCCTGCAAAAATTTAGGTTATATCTAAACTAACACCTCCTACTAATGTAAGAGAGGTTAGAAGTTTTGTTGGATNCAAGAAATTATAGTGAATGGATAAAATAAATTAGTTCAATTGATATTGTGTCAAATAGGAGCATACATATTCCTTACCCTTTGGTCCTGGCATAAAGAACATTGGCTAATCCTATGCTTGGTTACTGATTCTACGGCTAGGCTGGGAGGATACCGGCTCTCACTTCGGAGCTCCCACGTTCCCTTCACCTGAGGGCTAACATCTACACATCAGCACCAAAACAATAGGACCAAATTGGGGATTTTAGTCTGTCTCTCTAAAATANATTCAGAAATACTATACGTTTGACTTAAATAAATATCATAGTGAGATTTTTAAAAAAAATTCAAGTAATTGATTTAACTCTGTAGCCACAAGATTATCTAGCATCAAGTTTAAGAGTTCTAGTCTTCTATTTATTTCAAGAATGACTATATGTTGCAATATTAAACAAGTTTAAGAGTTCTAGTCTTCTATTCATTTCAAGAATGACTATACGTTGCAATATTAAGTCATTCTAGTCTTCTATTTATTTCAAGAATGACTATATGTTGTAATATTAAGTTACTTAGAATATCCAAGAGATAGGAACTTCATGAGAACTCCACTAGTAAAAGATCTAATTCCATAAATATAAGTTCAGAAATATATTTATGTTTTCCCTTTATGTACGTCCCAGTGAAGCCAAGTTCAAGAATATATTTAAGTTTTCCCTTTAGGTAGGTCCAGTGAAGCCAATTTTTTATTAGATCCTCAAGCTTCTCCTCACTTCCATAATTTTTTTCTTTCTTTTCTCTTTTTCATTTGGATTGTTTTCAATCCTATTTATATTTTTCTTTTCTTTTCAAGGATTGTTTTCAATCCTTTCTTTTTCCTTTTTCAAGCGAGGATTACTATATCTAGATAGCCTTTAATGATTTTGAACTTCACTTTTCTTTCCCTAAATTTGAAACTCAAAGCATTTTCAAAGCATTCCAGCCTTTAATGATTTTGAACTTCACTTTTCTTTTCCTAAATTTGAAACTCAAAGCATTTCTTTACCTTATAAATATTTCATAGTTTTTATGTCATTGAGCCCCAATCTTTTCTTCTCAAATGAATTTCCAGATTCTTAATACTTCAAAATATAGTTTTCTTTGCTTTAAATAGTTAACTGTAATCTTATTCTCTTATACTAAATATCTTAAGTTACAAAAATTAGTTTTCATTACAAAAATTTTTCTTTAAATCTACCATAATATTTAAATAGTTGCAAAAAATATAATTACATGAATTAAATTCACTACATGAAATCATATAAATAATTTTTGAAAATATTGAAATAAAGGACACCTAATAGTTAATCTTTTTTCTTCCCTCCCCGAAACTTAAATTATTAAATATGAAATAATACATGTGGAAAGAAAAACTATAAATATAAATCATACCTCAGTATTGTAGGCATTTTCATCATTCTGAAATTTCTACAAGCCTTCTCAAATTTTTACTTCAACTGGTCTGTAATATTAGGAGCTTTCTACACATATAAATCATTAGAGGAATTTCTGGGTAATGAAATTTTCAAATAAGTATAAAACTGAAACATTCAATAATCACAATATTTCCTAACATAATCACAATACTAAACAAGTAAAACTTAAAAATGCGAAATGAAAATCACATTACAATCCACAATTCTATTTAATATCTATTGAACTACACATGCACATTGAACTACCACACTAACTTTATAAAAATTAAAATTATTCAAGTACTCAAAATGAAAGTCCAAATACATAAACATCCATTTCTATTACAAAAAGATTACATAAAATAAAAATTGCAAACATAAGTACATCAATTTCATTCTATATCAAAATCTTAAGCTATATCTTCATCGCCTTGATCAGCAGGTGAATTGGGTTGATACTGAGTATATCGGGGCATTCAGAAAATGTAACATCAGGCTCTCCTCTGTAATGTCGAGTCTGAGCTTCATAATAGGCTACCTCAAAATTTGAATGTCCAGCAGCTACTCACTATCATTATCGTGTCGACATTCTAAACCTTCAATCCTTTCACTTATCAATTCTATGCTCTTCCGCTGCAAGGTCAACTCATTCATCAAATCAGAGAGGGTAGGGAAACAAGAAGGTGGAAGGTCATAACTTGTAGAGGGGACATCTCTACTAGTAGAAAGTTCTTGACTTCTACTCCCAGTTCTCCATTTCTCATGGGATTCATAAGTCTTCAAATTAGCTTTACTAATGGGTTTCATAGGATAAACTCATTCTTCATCTCCAAATTCTACTCCAGAAATGTTTGCAAATTGTATAAATAAGTCCAGGATGTCCTAGACCCCGACTAGTCCCTCCTTTCTTAAGAATTATTCTCCCCACATTTATAGTTCTACTATTCTGAATACAAAAATTCAGAATAGATTTATCTTTAGTTACTTCACTATGGTGATAGGTCGGTAACAGAGTAGAGGAAATGAAATAGTGCCACGCTTAGAGGTAGCATTCAGCATAGAAGCAGAAAAATTTACCTGTTCTCACTGTTTTATCTTCCATGTTCTTTTCCCATCAGTGAGAAAGTTTATCACATCATTGAGGGGGCCTTCCATCGTACTAAAGGATTCATATTGGCAGCTGTAAGAGTTTGGGACTTCATAAAAAGTATTGATGCGGGTGGCAGTAAACTCAACAGGGAATCCACGCACTTGAACGATTCTGTCATCAGAATAAATCACATTAGCGTAGAACTCCTTCACAACATTTGCATCCGCTTTATTGATGGTGTAACAAAATTTTTCCCACCTCCGCTCGGCAATAACTTGTTCGAATTCTCCTCCCGGACTTTCAAAAACTCGATCTTGTATGCACTACTTTTTTCTTTAAATGTGGAAGTAAATTTTGTTTGAGTCATCGCATTGATGAAGCGAGACTCATCAAACTCAACTCTTCTCTTTTGTCGTGGAGCCATTTTAATCTAATCAAATTATAGAAAAATTCCAAAAATTACTTCAAATATGTAAACCATGGCTTCCAATAGTAATTCTAAGAGTTCAACAATAAGATCCATGAATTTCTTCCCAAATTTTCTTCACATTCCCAAAATTTTCGGATCTCCTCAATGTGGAAGAAATTCATGGTGGAAATCAATATTTTTAGCTAGGAGTGAAGCTCTTACCTAGAGAGATCAAATCCGGTGTCAAAAAGCCTTGAAATCGCCTCCTAATCCAAGATCTCTCAAGCCCTATGTCAAAAATGGCGTTTTTAGGAGGAAGGGGATGATGAACAGTGGCGGTTGGCTGGTCAAAATTGCGGTTAAAGGTGTTTTTCGTGAGTTCTCCGTCAGCAGGGTCGATGGTGCCGTCGGCGCACTCAATTGGAATTTAAATCCTAAGTCTCGGGAAAACCTCACTGTCGGTGGCATCGAGGGCGCTGTCGGTGGGCTATATTAATTTTGTCCGGATTTTTTGCGATTTTGATCAATTTCAAGCCTAAACGACATCCGTTTAATCACTATAGACATAACTTTAAATAACTAAATGATGTAATTAGCCATATAAACAACACAAAACATCACATTTATATATAAATTCCAAGAGGTACAATATACGTTACATAACACACTTAAGTCTGGTATTTTCTCAACCTCAACACAATAATTCAACGTCGAAAACCAAGCCATAACACTCAAAACACTGAAAACAAAACATCCTATGCTTAGTCTCAACTATACAAATATCTAAAAAAACATAATTCTAAAGAAAGGAAATACAAAGTTCAAATCAAAATACATAGATAGACATATAGGTAGTAATATAAATCTACTAATCCTTAGACTTCAACTATACAGAGATCTATAAGCATAATTCTAAGGCAAAGCAAATACAAAGTTCAAATCAATTCATAGATAGACAGATAAAGTAGTATAAATCTACTAATCCTCAGACTCGGTACTCAATTCTCCTCTGAGATCACCCATTGATTGCACATGAATGAAGTGGTTGTAGAAGGGTCGGAATGGAAATTCTTTAGTAGAATCCTCCTCTATCAATTTCATCCTCCTCATCAGTCGTATCAAACTGTCTTCTAAATGTCCAGAGTGCTCAAAATGTTCTTTTATCCTCCAGTCCAGATGAGCAAAGAAATCAAAGATATTATTAATCGCATTTATGACATTTTGTACCTCCTTTTCCAATTTCTTGATTTTGCGCAGGATCACCAGAGACTTGTCAGGAATTAAGGGTTGAACTGGCAGTAAATTTTGAGATGATTGATCTTCTATAATGGTCATGTCATTTTCATCTTCAACAGTTGAGAATCTCGATCCAAAGGCTTCCAAGGTAATAGTACCCTTTCCCAATTTTCATAGGACACTTGGAACTGACTGCAAAGTGAGAAAATTGTGGAGGGGTGTCCAAGCCCATAAGTTGATCCTTGAATGATCAGGCCTAAAACCGACTTCACAATTATAGATCCAATGTCGATCAGCAGTCCCCTTTGGATGGAGTAATTCAAAATGGCACTTTCTTTAGAAACTTTACCGATCTTCATTGTCGGTAACAGTTTCACAGAAATGAAAAAGTGCCAATGTTTCGAAACGGGATTCAGGAGTGTTGCAGAAAAATTAACATACCCGTTTGCTCTTGTTTCCCAGTCATCAGTTTCGTCCGTTAAATATTGGTAAATCTCATTCATCTGGTTTCTCGTTGGGACAAAATTGGAATAGTGGCAGACAGGAACATTCTTTATCATATATAATTCGTTGATCCATGCAGGAGTGAAAGTGATCCATCTTCCTTGTACATAACAACTCCTTGGTTGATTCCATGTAAATTTGCATAAAATTCTTTTACCACAGGAACCACCATGGCAGCAGTAGTGTAGCACAACACTTCCTATCTTCATCGCACTATCGTTTCTTCAATATCCTTCGTGGGATTATTCAATCCCNAAGGGTCAGAATGGAAATTCTTCAGTGGAATCCTCTTCTATTAACTTCATCCTCCTCATCAATCGTATTAAGATATCTTCTAAATGTTCAGAGTGCTCAAAATATTTCTCTACCTCTATCAATTTCAGCCTCCTCATCAGTCGTATCAAGCTATCTTCTAAATGTTCAGAGTGCTCGAAATGTTCCTTCATCCTCCAGTCTAGATGATAAAAGAAATCGAACATAATATTAATTACATTCATGACATTTTGTACCTCCTTTTCCAATTTCTTGATTCGACGCAGGATCACCAAATACTTATCAGGGACTAAGGGTTGAACTGGCAGTGAATTCTGAAATGATTGATCTACTATGATGGTCATGTCATTTTTATCTTAAGAAACTGAGAATCTTTCAGTTGGATCCAAAGGCTTCCAAGGTAACAGTACCTTTTCCCAATTTTCATAGGACACTTAGAACTGACTGTAAAGCGAGAAAATTGTGGAGGGGTGTCCAAGCCAATAAGTTGATCAATGAACGATTAGGCCCAAAACTGACTTCACAATTATTGATTCAATGTCAATCGGCAGTCCCCTTTGGATGAAGTAATTCAAAATGTCACTTTCTTTAGAAACTTTGCCGATCTTCATTGTCGGTAATAGTTTCACAGAAATGAAAAAGTGCCAATGTTTTGAAATGGGATTTAGGAGTGTTGCGGAAAAACTAACATACTCGTTTTCTCTTGTTTCCCAGTCGTCAGTTTCGTTCGTTAAACATTGGTAAATTTCCTTCATCTCATTTCTTATTGGGATGACATTGGACTAGTGGAATATAGGAAAATTCTCTATCATATATAATTTGTTGATCCACGCAGGAGTGAAAGTAATCCATCTTCCTCGCACATAAATAACTCCTTGGTTGATTCCATGTAGATTTGCATAGAATTCTTTTACCACAGAAACCAGCAAGGCGGCAGTAGTGTAGCACAACACTTCCCATCTTCGCTGCACTATCGTTTCTTCAGTATCTATCGTGGGATATCCGCGATTTATGAATCCTCGTTCCTTGATCAATCTTTTCTTCGTCAGTAACTTGTTGAAGATTTGTTGCGCTTCTGCACTAATAAGCTTTCGCCGATTGAAAACTTGCATTCTAGGATTATCAATNTTGTTGAAGATTCGCTGCGCTTCCGCACTAATAAACTTTTGCCGATTGAAAACTCGCATTCTGGGATTATCATGGGAATTAGACACCATAGGAATGAAATTGGTGGAGTTTCACTTCATTTTTGGAGGGAAAATATGAGCTAAAAATCAATTTTTTTAGTTTAAAAAGACAATTTCCGCCCAAAAACCGCCAAAAACTTCCATTTGAACCCAAGTAACTGCCAATTTGCCGGTCTCGCCGTCGGTGGGGTTGAGGGCGCTGTCGGCAAGCCTCTATATTAATTTTTCCTGGACTCACGGAAAAAGCAGTCGTCGGCGGCGTCGAGGGCGCTGTCGTCTCCCAAGGCAAAATTTTCACAGTTTCGCTCTGGTCCGAATGCGTTCCAATTTTTCTTCATGGATCCAATTTTTATGATATTTCAAGGGTAAATAAGAGTAGTAGAACTTAATACTACCACAAACTAACAATAATTTCAAATAAAAATTACTATAATCATGATAAAAGTAAAGATAAATATGGGTTGCCTCCCATAAAGCATCTGGTTTAACGTCGTCAACCTGACTTATTCAGGTGCCATTCAGGTTGACTGATCATTAAAACCTCTTTAAAATTTGGTCTTTTACCCTCATAATATGGTTTTAATCTGTGTTTGTTTACTTTAAATCTATTTCCCGTCTTCTGATCCTCAATTTTAATAGCTCCGTAAGTATAAACTTCAGTCACAGTCTATGGTCCTAACCAACGAGACTTCAATTTCCCACGAAATAACTTCAGCCTAGTGTTGTAAAGTAAAACTTCTT
>JXCR01143037.1:9627-34604 GCA_002079205.1 Phalaenopsis hybrid cultivar | reverse complement strand
TAGTCTCGAGAAAAACTTGCCGTCGGCGGGGTCGAGGGCGCCGTCGGCGGCCTAGTTCAAATCTCCACATTTTGGTCCTTTTTTCGCTCCAAATTCACTCCTTTTTGCATCTTTTTGCTCCAATGACCCTAATTCATCATTCCTGCAACAAAATATCAAAAATACCTTTCTTTAAAGTGCAATATCATTAAAAATAATATAAAATATGTATGAAAATCTCAACATATTTTCTTTTGGTCAGTCATCAAGAAGTAAATGAAGTGTAATGTTTCAAATCATCATAACTTCTTCAAACATTGAAGTCTAATACTTCACAAAATATTCTTTAAACACTTAATCACTTATCATTTTAAGAAAAAAGATAAAGAAAACTACTCAGAATTCATGAAGAAAACATAACCACACCTGACTTTAAAAGTAGAAATCATGCATACAAACAAGAAATCTAGATTAAAATAAAGTATAGTCACAAGGATAAACACTTATCTAAAATCCTCTCCATCAAATGTTTCGAAGTTCCTTTAAATTTTCTTACTTCAGTCACAATACAAACTAACACTCAAAATAAAAAGAAAATGACTGGCGTCGGCGGCGGCAACGATGGGCGGCGGTTACTTGGATGAATGATGGTTGTAAAATCTGATGAGTGATTGGCCTCTTCTCTTGGATAATCTAAGTCTTTTGTTTAAAAAAATCCAAGGGGTGCCTTGGTGTCACTTCAAAAAGTGTCTCCATTCAATGAATCTTCTAGAAGTTGCTTCCTTAAAAGCCAATTGAATGAATTTTCATGTCCGTAAGATATTTCTCACTTTTTTACTAAGGGTTGCTTCAAACACCTCTTAAACAATTCATTCAAATTTAATAAATCATTACATAACTACTTCTAGCGCTTAAGCGCGGGGTACCTGACGCTTAGACACAGCTCTCTAGCACATAGGCGCGATCCAGTTTATTTTTGCATCTTTCTTTATTTTTGCTCCAAATTTGACCCTTCTTCACTCCTTTTAGCTTTTTTCATCAATTTGATTGTACCTGAAAGAAAAACACATAAATACCTTTTATTAAAGTGTAATATCTCAAAAATAGGTATAAAAATGTGTATAAAAATACTATATATTTTAGGTGTATCAAGAAACAATTAGAGCCTGCTTATTTCTGCCCATCTATGGAATTAAGAGCTAATTTAATTTATGCTTCCAATGGAACCTATGTAATGTCAAGCCTTTGAACATATTCTCTGCAGTCTGAAAATAAATGTTCCTCAATGGGAGGTCTGGAAGATAGCCTGCTAGTGAAAAGATTTTGAAAATAAACCACAACATCCATTGCAATATCCTCAGCAGTTGTGAGTTTGTGCCTCACTGAATTAAAAATAAATAAGATTATGTTGCATTGTCTTTTGAAATTAATACAGGCATGGTAGTAACTTGAGTTTGTGTCCCTCTCAATGAACTTGGTGATGGCAGCATTTTTGCTTAAGGAATGTATCATAATAGTTAATTTGTGATAGAAGGGTCTCGTTTGCTCTGTGTAACTCAGCTTCAGAAGTTAAACTGATCAAAAATCTGCTTCCGACTTGAATACATCCTCTTAAGCAGATTTTAAGTTGTCCTATATATTGCCAAATTTCTTCCAGTTCCAGCCTCTAAGATGTGAAGCCACCTTTTCTTTAAGTTTCCAGAGATTGACCCAAGGGTTGACAACATGATCAGTAACTTAGACCTTGTCAATTTCTTTGAGGAATTCAGGGTGAAGGGTCCATATATTTTGAAATCTAAAAGAGAAACCACCAACACAGTAAGAGTTATTTATAACACAGAGAAGTGGCTTATGATCAGAACCTGCCATAGCTAGGTGAGAAACATTAGTATAGGGGAAGTTTTGGAGCCATTGAGAGTTTCCCAACATTCTGTAAAGTCATTCTCATAAAGTTTCCCTTCTTTAAGTAAAAGGTGGGCCTTGAAAACCCAAATCAAAAGAGCTGCATCAGTGATGAACGCATTGAATTTAGTCATGGAAGAAGCCGAAGGAGGTCTCCCACCCCTTTTCCAGTTGGTGAAGTAATGCAATTAAAGTCTCCTCCTAGAATCTAGGAGTTAATAGATTGACTCAATTGAAGTAGATCCTGCCATAGTGTATGCTATTGAGTGGTATTACAGCTAGCATATATGAAGGTAGCAAAACCTTGTTGTGCACCACTGGAAAACTACAGATGAACAAATTGGGGATGGTTGCGTATAACAGTCCACTACATCTCTAATATGGCAAAGAACCATATTTTACTATTGATGTTAGCAAAATGAGTAAATTTAGGGAATTTTTTTTGATATTTTGAGGGTGGTTAGTGACCATGGGCTCTAAAAGGGAAAAGCACCATATTTTGTGTGATTTGATGAGATGAAGTAGTCTTTTAAGGGAGGATGGGTGACCAGCCCCCCTTATATTCTAGCATAGGAATTTTATCATTGAGAGAGGGCTTTCCCCTTCCCTCTAGTTTTGGGGTAAGGTTCAGAGTGTAAGTTTGGGGGGTGTCTAGTAAATGAGTTCTGATTGTCATCCATTAGATGCTTCAGTTTTAGCCATCCCTTCTTCTTCTTCTTGCTTCCCTTCTGTACATGTCACTCATCAGTAAGCACATTAGTCAAATGGTTCATAGTGGGGTTATCCAACTGGTGAAGATCAGAAAAATCAGCTTCAAAAGAGCCTATTGCAGCTGGAACAAGATTAGTACAATTGTGAGACATATCTTGAATTTCAACAAGAGGAGTGACACATGTTTCAGGGTCTGGAATTGTAGCTTGATAATCTGTCTCTCTGGGAGAAGCAATAGAAGATTCAACTTCATTAATATTTGAGATATCAATCAATTTTAGGCTCAGCCGCATTTCCAACATGTTGAACCTGAACCCCAAGAGGTCCTATTGGATCAAGGTCCAAGGGAGAGGGGATCAATGTGGCAGGGTAAGTTCTATTTATATCAGAATTCTTGGATATTTTAATTGGAATTGATGCAGTATTATGTGGCAAAGCAATAGCAGCAGAAGTTGAGGGTTCAGTTCCCTTAACAGCAGATCTTAAATGAAGACCTTTAGTGGCTCCAGTTGCTTTAAGCTGTGGATGTAACCTATAACATTTCTCATCAAAATGCCCAAAAATTTTGTAATGGTTACAATAATAAGTCCTTTGTTCAGTGATAATGGATTGCCAATACCCATTATGTTCGGTAGCTAACCAAACCTCCTAAATGGGGGGAAGAGTAATATCTCTTTCAACTAAAATCCTTGCAACTGATGGTCTGAAAAGATTGTAGGTGGAAATGTCAAGCTTCATAGGTCTCCCCAAAAGTGCACCTATAGAGAAGAGGAATTTATGATGGAAATACTGTAATTTCAATCCAGGGAGCTTGAATGAAATTGGGATGATTGGAGGTTTCTTTGAAGGATCAAAATCAGGTGTCCACTTTAGGATTTTCATTGGTTGATCTTTAATGTACATAATTTTTTTGGAGAAAATCTTAGCATAATCTTCTTCTTTCACAAGCTGAATCATCACATGCTTACCATCAAACAATCCACTTTCCAAGAACCAATAGTTTCAAAGCATCAAATGTTTTATGGATAATCTCCATCTTCGGATGTCCCAAAGGGAATTTGTCAATAAGTGTAATTTGAACTTCTCATTGAGTTCAGTAACATCAAGTTCTATGAATAAGAGAGCAAGCTTTCCACATTTTTTGCAGCCTTTTTCAAGCGAAGGACTATCTTCAATGCTCCAAAGGAATCATGATAGTCCTGTGGAAACAACAGTCTATCCCCCAAACTAGAAGCACCACTGCCAACAACTTCAGCTAATGAAGACTTACAAAAAAGTTTGGATCAACTTGAGTGAGTGTGGCTTCCATCGTAAACTGTAGAATCAATAAACAGTGAAGCAGCCTTCAATAGAACAGTAACCAGCCGCAAATTTGAAAATGCCAGTAGCCCAGGAATCACCAAAAGCTGAAGAACACATCAAATGGTAAAACCAACCTCCAAGAAGCAACAAAATGAATAAGAAAGAACATGAAAAACAATGAAAAGTTCATCGAAAGAGAAAAAAAGGTGTCAGCCGCGATGACTAGGGGCAAAACCCCTGCAATGTAAATTTGCCGCCACAATGGTTTTTTTAATATATATGACTTCAAGAATTGCTTTGCTAGGGTTTGAGCGACATGGCTCCTTCTTCATCCTCTTTCTTGATAATTTGGTGGTTTTTTCATCTTGATTTAGTTGGGTGGCGGTGTAGAAGTTGGTTTTTACTATTTTCTTGAAATTTTTTTTTGTGTTTTTGTTTCCCGTGTTTCTTGTTTTTTAAATTTTCTAATTTTTGTTGTTCTATTCCATTTTCGCTTTTAATTGATTTGACAAATTTTGTTTCTTCTCTGGGAAATTCCTTTTCTTGAAGCGATTTAATGTCCAATTCTGTTCCTACTCTAATTCTTAATTTTCTTCCTAGAAAATCTACTTTTGTTGATATAGTGAGGAATGATAATCATGATGTTGGGAATGCTGATAAGTTGGTATTTCCTCAAACCTATCATGATTATGCCAATGGAAATGGTGATTGCAGATTTATCAAGAAAAGTATAAACAAAGGCGGAAAGCTGGCCTTGGTTTTTTCTGAGGAAGAACTATCTTTATTGGCAGGTTCTTATAGGTTCACTCTTATTGATAAATTCCAATTAAGTAATCCAAAGATGGAAGGTATTAGAAAGGCTTTTGAAGGGTTTAAACTTACAGGCCCTTGGAAGATAGGAATGGTTGATGGTAGACATGTTATGATTCATCTTACAAATGAAGGTGACTATGCTAGAGTATTTTCAATGAAATTTTTTTCTGATTGAAGGAAGGTATATGAAAATGTTAAAATGGTCACTTGAAGTTGATCCTAGACAGGAACCACCAACAGTACCCATCTAGTTTAAACATCCAAGTCTTTAATTACCTTTTTTTCAATCATCAAATCGTTTAATCAACTTGACCTTCTGTTGCCTGAATATTGGTAGAAAAGGATGTTACTCTTCCTGAAGTGAATGAAATATAATTGGGAACTCCTCATAATGGTTATTGACAATCAATTCTTATGGAGAAGAGACCTTATTATTGCCATCACTATAAAATATTTGGTCGTACCATTTATAAATGTTATCAGATGCATCACAGTCTTAAGACTAAGAATCCTATTTAGTTTGATAAGCCTTATGTTGTTGAGATTCAATCTGATTCTATAATTACTAAAATTGCACAACCTCCTCCAACTGCCTAATCTTCTAGTTAACTTGATACTTATTCGGTGGAAGTTCACATTCTTATTGATTATATTATTCAGAATCCTCCTTTTGTCTCAACTTCTTTGTTAATGGACAATGCTGATACAATTGATCATGCTGCTAGTGATGTTATAACTAATACAACGGGTCCAGATGATACTAAAAACTCACCTGTTCAGAATATTGGTGTTGGAGATGTAAATGAGGAGAGAACATTGAATCTGAATAAAGATATTGTTGTGCGATATACTTCCTGGCATAGAAATGAGACTTAAAAGAACACAAGCAAACACAGATCATTTACGTGGTTCGATCCAACTGGATCTACGTCCACGGAAGGGAATCAATCAAATAGTTCACTAAGACTTCGATCCAATTGGATCTACGTCCACGGGAGGGAATCAATCAAATAGTTCACTAAGGCAAAATAAATGGAGAATACAAGCTATATAGAGATGAGCCCTTAAAATAGTTTACTAAGGCAAAAGAAATGGAGAATACATAGCTTATACATAGAGATGATCCCTCATACTTCCCTATGGCCTCCCTCTCAAGCGACACCTTGATACAAGGCCTCAAGATGCTCTCCTCCTCTCTAGCTATTCTCTCCTCCTTTGTGGTAGCTTAAGATATCTTCCCTTGTCATCCTAAGCCTCACACCCTCTCTATTTGTAGAAGCAAGAGAGTGGTAGGTGGGAGGTAGGTGAGCGGTAGGTGACGGTAGGTGAGCGGTAGGTGAGATGTGGTAGGTGAGCTGTACCGCATTACAAAAATGCCCTTTTTCCTTAGTTCAATAATTGGGGGTCAAAATAATAATTCTCCACCTTGACCCTCAATTGAGAAGCTTCAAACATAAGATTCCTTCCACCTGGCCTCTGAGGGGCCTTCAGCCCTTGCTTGAGTTTGTTAAGTCCAAACAGTACATGGACTTAGCAATCACGGTTCTTCCGATAAGAGAGTACAAACCCTTTTCTTCCAAACAGTACATGGACTTAGCATCACGGTTCTTCCGGATAAGAGAGTACAACCCCTTTTTCCTGACTCCTTGTATGACGACACGAGGGCCTTTAGTTACTCTGATGCAGTCATTCTCTGTCTTGAATGAGCATCCGCTTGACTCTCAACGTACCTAATTACTCTGATGCAGTCATTCTCTGCCTTGAACGAGCATTCGCTTGACTCCAGCGTACCTAAAAGAATCAGATTTCTTTTGAGCTCTGGTACGTACCTGACATTTTTCAAGTACTCGTTCAACTCCATCAAACATTCTTATCCTGATTGATCCACTTCCAACAACCCTGTGGGCTTTATTGTCTCCTAGTAGAACGGACCCATCATTTTCCTATTGCAGTGTCTCAAACCAATTTTTGTGAGGACACATGTGGAAAGAACACCCTGAGTCGAGGTTCCACTCCTTACTAGATTCAGATCCTGTGATCACCAGAGCCTCAGCAGAATAGTAGTCATCAGAGGCTACGTTTGCTTCTCCTGATTCTTCTGACTCTTCTTGGTACTTATTCTTCCTGTCTGGACAGGTTCTTCTTGAAATGACTGTTCTTGTGACAATGATAGCACTTGAAAGATCCCCTTGATGACTGATTCCCGCCATCCTTGCTTGACCTTGATATGGACTGACCATTCCTTGTATCTTTCCTGTCTGATCTTCCTCTGACAATAAGACTGCCTCCGCTGACTTTCTTGTCCCTGTCATGCTTCCTTTGAAGTTCTTTGGCTCTAATCAGAGATTGAACCTCCTCCAGAGTAATAGTCTGCACCCTTCCATAGAGCATCACATCGCTCTTAGGAATAGAGTTTAGCAACAGCAGTGCTTTGTCCTCATCGTCCATCTTAACATCGATGTTCTCGAGGTCGTCGATGATCTTGTTAACTCGTCAATCTGCTCTGAGACGGATTTGTCTTCATGCATTTTGAAGGAATATAGGCGCTGCTTCAGAAAGAGCCTATTAGCCAGAGACTTTGTCAGGTAGAGTACCTTGAGTTTGGCCTAAAGTGCTTGAACCGTTCTCTCCCTCGACACCTCCCTCAGAACTTTATCGCCAGGCTCAGGATTATCAAACTATGAGCCTTGTCCAGTATGCCGATCTTCTCCTTCTCGGTCATGTCAGTCGGCAATGCCGCCGACCCTTACAAGGCTTCTGTAACACCCCGTTGAACCAATAGAGCTCTCATCTTTACTCTCATAGGCCGAAGTCGTTCTTCCCATTGAATTTCTCAATGTCGAATTTGACGGAACTCATTGTCGTGGATAAGATTTCTTCCAATGAATTCTACCTGCTGCCCTTCCAAGAACTAGGCTTCTCCCCGTGAACTCCACTGCTTTCGCCAACCGAATAGAGAGCTCTGATCTCTTCTGGCAGAGATCACACCTGTTCACCGGAGAAAACTTCCAGTTCTGTGCTCGCACGAGAATAACTGCCTCTCCAGAGCCGTTGCGCCTCGCCAAACTACTCAGGTCCTCCTGATTCGTGAACTCCCGAACAGGGAACTCCCCAAACCCTTCTCTGCGCGATCTCCACCTCTTCCCTCTAGGCGAGCTGCTCGCAAGACCGAAATCTTCTGCTGGCAGCCTTGTCGCAAATTTTCGGCCCTCGCTCGATGACTGTTCCTCCTCCGTCTCGCCAAACCGCACAACCTGCGGTGCGAATCCAGTCAATCAAAGCTTCCACTGCTCACCGAATCTGTCACGATTTGGCTGACTGCAATGCAATCCGCTTGCTCCTCTATTTGTGAATGTTGAACTCCTCTTCTTCGTCGATGGCCGTGAACACCTTTACGCGGACTCCTCTAGCCAAGAAGTATGGATCTTCCCACAGACGGCGCCAATTGTTGTAAGATATGTACTTGCTGGCATAGAAATGTGACAAAAAAGAAAACAAGCAAACACAAGTGTTTACGTGGTTCGATCCAACTGGATCTACGTCCACGGAAGGGAATCAATCAAATAGTTCACTAAGACGATCCAACTGGATCTACGTCCACGGGAGGGAATCAATCAAATATAAAGAACACAAGCAAACACAGATCGTTTGCGTGGTTCGATCCAACTGGATCTACGTCCACGGAAGGGAATCAATCAAATAGTTCACTAAGACAAAAGAAATGGAGAATACATAGCTTATACATAGAGATGAACAAATAGTTCACTAAGGCAAAATAAATGGAGAATACATAGCTTATACATAGAGATGAGCCCTCATCTTCCTTCTATGGCCTCCCTCTTAAGCGACACCTTGATACAAGGCCTCAAGATGCTCTCCTCCTCTCTAGCTATTCTCTCCTCCTTTGTGGTAGCTTAAGATCTCTTCCCTTTCCATCCTAAGCCCACACACCCTCTCTATTTATAGAAGCAAGAGAGTGATAGGTGGGAGGTAGGTGAGCGGTAGGTGAGATGTGGTAGGTGAACGGTACCACATTACAAAAGTGCTCACCCTCTCTATTTATAGAAGCAAGAGAGTGGTAGGTGGGAGGTAGGTGAGCGGTAGGTGAATGGTAGGTGAGCGGTAGGTGAGCTGTGGTAGGTGAGCTGTACCACATTACAAAAATGTCATTTTATCTTAGTTCAATAATTGGGGGTCAAAATAACAGATATGTCTGCAGTTACTAAATTACTTCCTCCTTTTATTGAGTATCCTATGGTTAACTCAAATCCATCAAACAATGGTGCAGCAGAAAGAAATTTAATGATGGCCAGAAATGCTTTAGAGGATGACTGGGTGGTTCAAAAAGCTAAAAATAAAAGGAATTTAGAACTAAAAAATTTAAATGAAGAGAATATTATTATTGCTTGAAGCTCATCTCTAAATTAGAAATCTTCTTTTCTCTCTAGACATACAAGCGCAAGAAAGAATGTTATCAATGATTAACTTTCTATGTTGGAATATTAGGGGAGTGGCTAATCTTGACTCTCTTAATAGACTTGTAAATTTAAACAGGATTCATAAATTTTGGGCTATTGTTCTTTTGGAACCTATGGTGCATGAAAATTTACAAAGATTTACTAGGAAATTTTCTAGACATCATTTCAAGGCTAACTGTCCCAATAGAATTTGGTTATTTTGCTGAAAGGAAGTGAAATTTAATATTTTGCAAGACCATCCACAATTTCTTCATCTCAATTCTGAATTTGAACACTTCAAAGGTTTTGCTTCTTTCATTTATGTTGGATGTTCATGGACAGATAGAATAGAACTTTGGTCTAACTTACATTGTATTAGCCAATCTATTAATGACTGTTGGCTTGTTGGAGGAGATTTTAATTATAATTCTAATATTAGTGAGAAGAAATGTGGCAGAAGTCCTGATCTTTCCAAAATGATGATCTTTACTAAGAATATTTAACTTGCTAATCTTTTTGATTTTGGTTTTGATGGTTCTCCTTTTACTTGGAGGAGGGGTAATATTTGTGAGAGAATTGACAGGTTCCCTGTTAATCAGCCTTGGTTGCGTTTATTTACTATATCTAAAGTCAAGCATCTACCTAAATCTGCTTCAGATCATTCCCCTTTGCTATTGAATTTTTCTTTCACCTCAAAACCTCATGTATTTGTATTCAGATATCTAAATGTTTCATCTTCTCATCCTAATTTTCATCAAGTGGTCGCAAAAAATTGGAGCTTCTTCTTGATTATTTCTCTGGTAATGATATAGAAAAATTATGCTTTCTACAAATAAGACTTTCTAAAGCTCTTAAAAGGTGGAATTGGAATGAGTTTGGTTATCTTCATCATAAAGTTACTCAATCTGAACAAGAAGTTGTTGATTTAGAAAAATAAATTGAAGAAGGTCAATGCAAATTTACTTTCTTTCATTGCTCAGCAAGAGTTATTTCTTCAACAGAAAGCATTTGGCAATTGGTTTATACTGGATGATCAAAATTCCAAATTTTTTTCATGCTAATATTAACTATAGAAGATCTTTGAATGCTAATCTTCAAATTAAAGATGAATCAGGGATTTGGATTACAGAATCCAATGATATTGCTTTAATTGTTGTTGGACATTTTAAAAAATTATTGTCTTTAGCTTCTACTAGTTCTTATTTGTTGCAAAAGTGTCCCTCTATAGTGTTTGATGTTACATTGTTGCAGGACAGTTCTGTGAATTTGACTAAAGTACCTGAAGAACAAGAAATTTATGAAGTTGTGCTCTCTATTGATGGTAATAAGACAGCTGAACCAGATGGTTATACTGCTGATTTTTATAAAAAAATCATTGGGATGTTATTAAGCATGAGGTCATTAATGATATCCAAAGTTTCTTCCATGGTATTGATCTTTCTAAATACTTTTCAGCTACATCTATTGTGTTGATCCCAAAGGATAGAATGAAAAATAGCTGGCATGATTTTAGATCTATCAGTTTATCAAATGTGTTCACTAAGATTGTAAGTAAAATTATTGTTTCCAGATTGCAGCCTTCACTGCATAAGTTAATATCTGAAAGTCAATCTGCTTTTGTGATGGGAAAATGTATTAGTGATAATGTTCTTTTAGCCCAAAAGCTACTTATTGATATTTATAAGCCTTGTAGGGGGTCTAATATTAACTTCAAATTAGATCTCACTAAGGCTTATGATACTATTAGCAGTAATTTCATCATTTATGTTTTAATTGCAAGGGGTTTTCCTGCTGATTTCTGTTTCTTAATCAAAAGATGGATGCGAAATAGTTTTTGTAGTGTCCTCATTAATGGGGATAGTCATGGGGTTTTTCAAGCAAGAAGTGGTCTCAAACAAGGTGATCCCCTTTCTCCTACTATCTTTATTTTGGCTTTTGATTATTTATCTAGGATGTTAAATCAAATGCAACAAAGCTCTCCAAATCTTAGACTTCATCGTAGATCCAAATGTATTGTCAGCCATTTGGCTTGTGTTGATGATATTATGGTATTTTATAAAGGTAGCAAGAGTTCTATTAAAAGGATTATGAAGATTCTTAACAAGTTTGAGAAGTTATCTGGTATGGTATGGCATTCAACAAATCCAAATGTCAATTTCTGGTGAGTTCAAAGATTGGTAGTTCCATTAGAAAATGGTTTGCTGATTATACGAGATTTAGAAGTGCTCAATATCCTCTTAAATATTGGGTTTTCCTCTGATTGAAGGCAGAAGGAGATTATCTCATTATGATGATGTGGTGGCAAAGGATTCTAAAAAAATAAATTGTTGGACTAGTTCTTTCTTATCCAATGGTGGATGGTTTACTCTCCTCAAAAGAGTTTTAACAAGTTTTCCATTATATATAATGCAGATGATCAAGTTGAAAAAGAGTACTCAAAAGTTGCTTGCTGTAATTTTTAATAAATTTCTTTGGGAAGGACAGAATAAACAATTTCATTGGGCTAATTGGGATAAATTGTGTAAACCACCGGAATGTGGAGGTCTTGGTTTTAAGAATTTTCAACATATGAGTTTTGTATTTTATTGTAAACAATGGCTTGGATTCATAATGCAGAATTCCTTATTGGCTAGATTCATGCATGGAAAATATTGTCTGAATGGAACTCATCCTACTCAGGTTCATCCTAGATTGGAAGATTCTAAGACCTGGAAAGAATTGTTAAAGATTAGATCTCAAGCTGAAGATCTTTTTGTGTGGGAGGTACGAGATGGTCAGATAAATTTCTCGTATGATAACTGGTTAAATAATGTGGTGTTAAAAGATTAATTATTTCAACATTCAAATGCTCTCAAGGTATCAGATTGATGGAGAGGGACATCTTGGGATTCTTCTACGCTCAGTGGTATTGTTAATCAAGAGACATACAGCAAGATTATGGCTTTCTGTTTCAATCCTTTACAAAAGGGCAGGTTGGTTACTAAAATTATGTCACAACAGTCTATTTCAAAATTTATATATACTTCTAATTTCCATTGGCCAAAAACTGATAAGGGAGAATTCGTATGGAATAAATATATTTCTCCATCAATGTCATTTTTTTCCTGTCGATTTTTTAGAAGATTCTTACCTTCTTATGATATTTTGAAATTGAAAGGATTAAGAGGGCCTTCTAGATGTCAATTGTGTCATAAAGATGCCGGATCCATTAATCATCTATTTCTGCATTGTGTTAGTGCCCGTAAGGTGTGGAGTTTAGTTCTCAGACAAGTGGGTGCTGAATCCAGATTTTTTAATTGGCCTAATGTTGATTCTTGTTGGCAGGTTTGGAAATCACATAAACAATATTATATTCCCATCGTCATATTCTGGTTTATTTGGATGGCTAGAAATGATATGCTTCATGATAATAAAATGTATACAGTACATTGTATTATTAATTATTGCTTAGTATATCTAGCTAAAATTCAAAATTCTGTTTCATCTCAACAAAAACCAGCTAATGGTGTCAAGGTTCAGTTAATCATTTGGATGACACCTCATTCACCCTGGTACAAGATCAATACTGATGGAAGTTATAAAAAAATGAAGGCTGCTGTTGGGGGATTTTGCAGAAATTATAATAGTCATTGCTCATGGTTTTTTTGAACACCTGTTTTCTCTTCATCTTCTCTTGAAGCTGAAGCTATTGCTGTCTATTGGGGATTTAAGATTGCTTCTCTGAGTAATTATCAATTTCTTCACATGGAGATGGATTCACTTGAACTTATTCAGATTTTTCTAAAAGATGTTTCTGCTCCTTGATATCAACTCAATTGGATTAATAAGATAAAGAAATTATCATCTTCTTTTAATCTTCTGTGGAGTCATACTTATAAGGAAGGTAATAAACCAGCTAACTGGTTGGCAAAAGAGACTCTTCAATCTTTTGTGGTCATTTATAGTTCTTTAGTTTCTACTAGTTTGAATATTCCTCATGTTATATATATATTTGTGTGTGTGTGTGTGTGTGTGTGTGTGTGTTGTACATCATACTCATATTAGTTGGCCGGGCATCTGTTTATCAGTTGTAAGTCCCCTCGGGACTGGGGTTCGATTCCCCGAGTGTGAGGTGTGGTATTCGAATTCTTAGGCGAGGGATGGTTNTTTCAAAAACATCCAATGGCAAGGTTCAGATCACAAGTCATACTCATCTCAAAGATCAAAGCTTTCATCTACACTTTAGTTGCCCTAAGATTATGATCGTTCAATTTCAATTTTGAAAAGGTCTCTTGATCCTAAACTTTTTGATCGGTTGAAGGATTAAAATACTCATCAACTNATATGGGTATACGATTCTTACATTATAGTTCGAGAAGCAGTGTTTATATCATTGGTTATAATCAAATCGGCGGGACATCTTGAGCAAAAAAACATTCTTTTTCTTATGGTGATTTTTTATGCTCTTTTAAAGCAAAAATCGATTTTTTTTNTATATATATATATATATATATATATATATATATATAAATTGATTAGTAGTATTTCAAGCTAAAACGAGCCGAACACGAACGAACAAATTTTAGTTTGTGTTCTTCTCATTTATATATCGAACACAAAAAAAGTGTTCTTGTTTGGCTAGTTAACTTAGAAAACAAAATCGAACCGGAGCTTTTTAACAAGCTGAACACGAGCTGCTCATAAAGAACGAATCATTTTGAGACATGATAATTTTGATGTTAGTTATGTAAATACATATACATTTGTTGCTATCGATGTTAATGCCCCAATAAGAAAATGAAGGGCAATTTGCATATATAGAAACATTACTATTTATAAAATTAGTACTTCTTTTTAAAATTTATTTTTTAATTCTCACTCAAATATCATAATTCATGAGAAAACACAAATTATTATTTTTAATTTTATAAAAATCCATGGTGACACTCGTAAAAGTATTTGCCAAAAAATCAGCTTGGTGTTATGTTTACTAGTTTTGTGAATATTATTGTCTTAAGAGTCTTGTAATCTCTTGGAAATTCACCAGTTTTGTAATAATTAAAGTTTTAAGGGTCATGTAATTTACCCAAAAAATGGTGTCGGAAAGAAAGAAGAACAGGAGTGGAAGATGACACATTTTTGTTTATTTGTTTCTCTTCTTATTGTTGTTGCCTTTTATTTCAGAGTTAACAATAACTTGCTTCACCTGCCGCAATTACTTGTCATTGTTCTTGCTTCGTAGTCATGACAGCATTTATTTGTCGTGCCTCTTTAATTCTTTCACACATCCATTAGTTTCAAGACTTAAAATAAGGCTGTGAAATTTTGACGGGCATTGAATCGGAAGAATGAGACAATATTCAAGACCCAAGCCTTCAATCAGAGTTGTTGCGAATGATAATATTTATTATAATTATTTAATGTGATTTAAATTATGAAATAAAAATAACATAAGATAATTATGTGACCAAAAGAGAAAAAAGCAACCAGGGCCTTAATTTCCGGATACAATATTTCATGCTGGGAAGTTTGCTTTACAGAAGCTGAAGGGAGGAAGGGAGAGAAAGACCGCTTTTGGCGGTNAGACTTAAAATAAGGCTGTGAAATTTTGACGGGCATTGAATCGGAAGAATGAGACAATATTCAAGACCCAAGTGTTCAATCAGAGTTGTTGCGAATGATAATATTTATTATAATTATTTAATGTGATTTAAGTTATGAAATAACAATAACATAAGATAATTATGTGACCAGAAGAGAAAAAAAAAACCAGGGCTTTAATTTCCGGATACAATATTTCATGCTGGGAAGTTGGCTTTACAGAAGCTGAAGGGAGGAAGGGAGAGAAAGACCGCTTTTGGCGGCGAGGTGAAGAAAACTGTGAAAATAAAAATCGGGATTTAAAACAATTTTTAATTTAATTTAATTAATTTATATAATTAAAAATAATAATTAATCAATATATTATCATGTTAATTATAATTAATAAAAAATAAATTATATCTTAACATTTAATTATTTTTAATTGACTAATAATCAGTCTAATAAATAAATTTTAATTAGTTTTCCTCAATAAATTATTAGTTTGGTAAATTCTTATAAATCATTAATTAATTGCTGGCTTAAAAGTTTATGATAATATATTTTAATCAGCATTTATACTACATATATGTATGTATGTATGCGTGTAACATATTCAGATCTATTCTATTTATATTACCCTATTGATTAATTAATTTTAGAAATTATAAATACCTTTGATTAGAAAAATCTCATTAAATTAAGAGCATCATATTCTTGTAAAATAATACTATTTATAATTTTATAGATAATTGCTCATGCAGGTCTCAAATGCTCATTAGAAAATTGAGAATATTTTTCACTTGAAAAGATTTTGTGACTTAGTCCTGGTTCACCTGTTCATTAATTAGACCAACAATTGAAGGTCGAATCAGCTGAATTGGCCGGCCGGCCTTATTATTAAAACTTGAAACTTCGACTTTAAATACAATGCTCTTCCTGTGATTCAACACTTGTCACATTTGAAAAGTTAAGTGTCATTTGTTATGTTTCCCGATGTTTTGAAAACATGTATTGTCATATAAAATGCAAATATTTTCATAGAGATAAATTATATAAAAATGAGGCCTAATTTTTTGAAGAAGCTCATTTACAATCAAAGTAAACTTTTCAACAAAGGCGTTTTTTTGAAATATTATTTTTTTTAATTTTTTAGTATTAGAAATATTTTATTATAAATAATATGAATATTAATATATATCAAGTATTATTATAAATAGATTTGTTAATTATTCTTGACATTAATAAAAATATTAAAATTTTTTAATTAATTTTGACGATAATTAATAAAAAAATATAATTGAACAAAATGAATTAACTAAAAAAATATAAATTTTACCATGTAAAATTTGTAAAATATATTTCATATCAAAATATTTTTGTAACTTATTTTTTACAAAAAAAAGACTATTTTCTACGTCGGGGTGGAATTGCGCCTGAGCCATTGTCGCAGTAGTAGATGTCGCAGTTGATGTTATTGAAATTCTTCTTTAACATCATTGGCTCCAGTTACTTAATTTGTAGCTTGCGAATCCATTAATTTTCTTTATTTATAAGATTTGGTGGTCAATCAAATAGAGATATACCGAAATTCGAGCCGATATTAGAAATAAGAACATAAAAGATCTCCATCAGAAGTAGTTGTTCACTGCAAATCGTACATTTGACCCTTATTTGTCAATGTTACTGCATGGTTGGAGGGTCACGGAAATATTGATTGAACAGGATAAACAGATGGCTCAGAATACTATTGTTCGTGGGACTCATGAAGGAAATATCTTTGTGTTCTGCCAACTAATCTATTTAGAGAATCTACTGTTGATCATCTAGTAACGGTGGAAGACGATCGAAGTGGAGCATCAGAAGTTGATCTATGAGGGTCATGTAGTTTAACATTTGTTCCATGAGATGGTCCGGCTTCAAAAACATGTTCAGTTGGTCAATCAAATGCACTATGATCAATGGATTGATTCTTCCACTCTATGTGATAGCTTCAGTATCTCATCATACANGAGTTGTTGCGAATGATAATATTTATTATAATTATTTAATGTGATTTAAATTATGAAATAAAAATAACATAAAATATTTCATGCTGGGAAGTTGGCTTTAGAGAAGCTGAAGGGAGGAAGGGAGGAAGGGAGGAAGGGAGAGAAAGACCGCTTTTGGCGGTCAGGTGAAGAAAAATGTGAAAATAAAAATCGGGATTTAAAACAATTTTTATTTTAATTTAATTAATTTATATAATTAAAAACAATAATTAATAAATATATTATCATGTTAATTATAATTATGTGTTTTTATAATTAATAAAAAATAAATTATATCTTAACATTTAATTACTTTTTAATTGATTAATAATCAGTCTAATAAAAAAATTTTAATTAGTTTTGTTCAATAAATTATTAGTTTGCTAAATTCTTATAAATGATTAATTAATTGCTGGCTTAAAAGTTAATGATAATATATTTTAATCAGCATTTATGCTACATATATGTATGTATGTATGCGTGTATGTATAAGACTATTAACAAGTATAGATGGCGAAGTAACATATTCAGATCTATTCTATTTATATTACTTTATTGATTAATTAATTTTAGAAATATTAAATAACTTTGATTAGAAAATCTCATTAAATTAAGAGCATCATATTATTGTAAAATAATACTATTTATAATTTTATAAATAATTGCTCATGCAGGTCTCATTAAATTAAGAGCATCATATTCTTGTAAAATTATTGCATACGGACAACGCATGCATCTCTGCATGCGGTGTCCGATCCTGGCCATAAATCACGGTGATCTACGGTCAGAATTATTTCCGCTTTTTTTAAATAGAAAAAAAATTTAAGTGGGGCCCACCGAAATACATCAGGACCTTAGATCAGGTGATTTACAATTCGGATCGGACACCGCACGCAGCACGCAAGCTGCGTGCGGTGACCGATCCGTATGGAATAATTTTTCCAAATGCTGATTAGAAAATTGAGAATATTTTTCACTTGAAAAGATTTTGTGACTTAGCCCTGGTTCACGTGTTCATTAATTCGACCAACAATTGAAGGTCGAATCAGCTGAATTGGCCGGCCGGCCTTATTATTAAAACTTGAAACTTCGACTTTAAATACAATGCTCTTCTTGTGATTCAACACTTGTCAGATTCGAAAGGTTAAGTGTTATTTGTTATGTTTCCCGATGTTTTGAAAACATGTATTGTCATATAAAATGCAAATATTTTCATATAGATAATTTATATAAAAATGAGGCCTAATTTTTCGAAGAAGCTCATTTACAATCAAAGTAAACTTTTCAACAAAGGCGTTTTTTTTGAAATAATAATTTTTTTAATTTTTTTAATATAAGATATATTTTATTATAAATAATATGAATATTAATATATATATTAAGTATTATTGTAAATAGATTTTGTTAATTATTTTTTACATTAATAAAAATATTAAATTTTTTAAAATCATTTTGACGATAATTAAATTTTAATTAGTATTAAATTAATAAAAAGTATAATTGAACAAGGTGAATTAACTAAAAAAATATAAATTTTGCCATATAAAATTTGTAAAATATATTTCATATCAAAATATTTTTGTAAAATATTTTTTACACAAAAATACTATTTTCTACGTCGGGGTGGAATTGCGCATGAGCCAATGTCACAGTAGTAGATGTCGCAATTGATGTTCTTGAAATTTTTCTTTAACAATATTGGCTTCAGTTACTTAATTTGTAGCTTGCGAATCCATTAATTTTCTTTCTTCATAAGATTTGGTGGCCAATCAAATTGAGATATACCGAAATTTGAGCTGGCATTAGAAATAGGAAGATAAAAGATCTCCACCAGAAGTAGTTGTTCACTGCAAATCGTACATTTGACCCTCATTTGTCGATGTTACTGCATAGTTGGAGGGTCACACAAATATTGATTGAACAGGATAAATTGATGGCTCCGAATACTATTGTTCGTGGGACTCATGAAGGAAATATCTTTGTGTTCTGCCAACTAATCTATTTAGAGAATCTACTGTTGATCATCTAGTAGTGGTGGAAGACGATCGAAGTGGAACATCAGAAGTTGGTCTTTGAGGGTCCTGTAGTCTAACATCTGTTCTATGAGATGGTCCAGCTTCAAAAACATGTTTAGTTGGTCAATCAAATGAACTATGATCAATATGGATTGATTCTTCCACTCTACGTGATAGTTTCAGTATCTCATCATACCTTTATTTCGAGGGACTAGCATTTGTGCAACATTCACCTCTAAACATTTCTGCGATGCCCTTGCTACCAATGAAGTAATCCATCTATATAATTGAAAGTTTTAATTTCTTATTATGTATTCTAATAAATAAATTTGTAGTAACTTTGAAATATTGTAAATCCATACCACTATTCTCTCTCCTAGTGATTGTGGGTAATAGGTATCTGATAACTAAGTAGAAGGCTTCACTAAGTAGAGTGATGTCCACTATTGATACCACTATAAATAATGAGTCAATTCTTATTTCCCGTCTCCTTGCGATGGATTTAATGGTACTATGTATGTCCAATGACTATTCCACATCTCGATATATTTACAGTAATCTTGTTACAGTCAAGTTCGACTTTAGCTCACTCATCAACTCATTCAAAATCTTGTTTGATGAGTTTAAACGATATAGACTGAAAGCTACAAAACTATTACGTCATGCAAACTAGAAGATGCCACTCAACACACTTGCAGCTTATTAGTGGAATACAGACAACCCAAACATCTAAGTTCTCAAAACATGTCATAAAATAACACTATATTTACATATAAATATGGTACCCAAATAATATGTGAATCAAGTTATAAATTTAATTATATTTAATATAAATATATGACAGAATATGAGATTAAATAGAAAATGAATATTTTATCTTATTCTATTCCAGTTCATCATGTTCATTTCATCATGTTCATTTCTATACATTTTGAGATATCCAACTGCCACTTCACATAACCACTATTAATTTTATCTACATGTTATTAAACAAATGTGCTAACTCTGCTTAATAAATCTGTGTGTAAAGGTATAAATATAGAAATTAATTTTGTACATGAAAACAAGAGATTTGCCCATCAATTCAAGAGGAGCCTAATGTGACAGATTTTTGTGTGTTAATTTTACAAATATTTTTCAATATTGTAAAATACACAAAGTAGTTATAATAATAAATATACAATTCAAAAATAACTTTAATAAAATAATTTTATCTTTTAAAAATCTTTAAACAGCCAAATCTCTTAAAAATCTTTAAACTGTCAAATCCCCTAATAATAACACAAGCATACATATCAATCAAGTAATAAAGAGCACTAGTGGAGTCCTAGATATTGATCGCACGAGGCAGTTGAAAATGCTTATAGGTAAATTCTTATGACTATAAAGTAAGACACAATTCAAACTATGAAACTGAAGTATGAAATTTTAATCTAAAATAATTAAGTGTATGCTAAATAAAATGCAAATAAAAAGAACTAGTTTAATTAAACTAATTACTAAACTTTCAAAAACAGACTTAAGAAATCTAAGAAAAGCTTTTGTGACGAATAGTTCAAATTTAAGAAAACATCTTTCTTATTTACAATGAGTATATGGATTGTGAAGAAATTAAAATCATTTAAAAATATATAAAAATTGTTTTGTCTCAAATAGTAGCAATCATATTTTTTGCCCTCTTTCAAGTGCATAAAGAAAATTGACTAATCCAGAGTTTGGTCGCTAATTCCATGGTTAAGCTGGGAGAATACTGGCTGTCACTCCAGAGCTCCCACCACTCCCTCATCTGAGGGCTAACAATCTCGGATTAGTTTCCAATCAACTGGACCAAATTGGAGATTTTAATCTGTCACCTCAAAATCTTCAATTCTGCATCCAACAAAGTTTATTTCTCTATTTATTTGTCATGCTTCTTTAATTCTTTTGCACATCCATTAGTTTCAAGACTTAAAATAAGGCTGTGAAATTTTGACGGGCATTGAATCGGAAGAATGAGACTTTCAAGACCAACGAGTTCAATCAGAGTTATTGCGAATTGTTGTGAGATATGTAATTCCTGACATAGAAATGAAAAAATGCAAAGAACACAAGCAAACACAGATCGTTTACGTGGTTCGATACAACTGGATCTACGTCCACGGGATGGAATCAATCAAATAGTTCACTAAGGCAAAAGAAATGGAGAATACATAGCTTATACATAGAGATGAGCCCTCATCTTCCTTCTACGGCCTCCCTCTCAAGCGACACCTTGATACAAGGCCTCAAGATGCTCTCCTCCTCTCTATCTCTCTAGCTATTCTCTCATCCTTTATGGTAGCTTAAGATCTCTTCCCTTGCTTTCCTAGACCTCACACCCTCTCTATTTATAGAAGCAAGAGAGTGGTACTCTCTAGCTCTCTAGCTATTCTCTCCTCCTTTGTGGTAGCTTAAGATCTCTTCCTTTGCTCTCCTAGGCCTCACACCCTCTCTATTTATAGAAACAAGAGATTGGTAGGTGGAAGGTAGGTGGGCGGTAGGTGAGATGTGGTAGGTGGCGGTGCCACATTACAAAATTGCCCTTTTACCTTAGTTCATTAATTGGGTGTAAAAATAACAATTCTCCACCTTGACCCTCAATTGAGAAGCTTCAAAGTAAAGATTCCCTCCACCTGGCCCCTGAGAGGGCCTCAGCCCTTGGTGAGTGTCTGAACTTAGTTGTCGGTAGCACCTTGGTGAGCATATCAGCACGATTTTCTTCAGTAAGTATCTTCTCCACTATTATTGAACCCTTGGCGACAACATCCCTCACAAAATGAAGCTTTATATCTATATGCTTGGATCTTTTATGAAATACCTAATTTCTTGTTAGGTGAATGGTGCTTTGGTTGTCACAAAACAAAGTCATCACCTTCTGATGTATCCCAAGCTCTTCAGTCATGCCCTTTACCCACGTAGCTTCCTTGATTGCTTCAGTCACAGCGATGTATTCGGCCTCTATTGTTGAGAGGGCTACAACGGATTGGAGGTTAGACTTACAACTGACTGCAGTACCGAAGACAGTGAAAATGAATCCGGTCAGTGACTTCCTGGTGTCAATGCTTCCTGCATAATCCGAGTCCACGTAACCAACTACCTTTCTTCTTTGTCTTCCTGCCTTTTAAAGAGTAGACCAAGGTTTGTAGTGCCTCTCAGGTACCTCAAGATCCATTTTAGTGCTTCACAATAAGCCTGTCCTGGGTTTGCCATGAACCTGCTTACAATGCTAACGGTGTAGGCCAAATCTGATCTGCTCCAGATCATCCCATACATGATGCTACCGACCACGTTGGCATAAGGTACACCCTCCATGTACCTTTTCTTCTTCTTCACTCTCTGGTGCTTGAGAGTTTGACAATCTGAAGTGTTGGCCATTAGTTGTTGCAACCTGCTTAGCCTCATGCATGTTGAACCTTGCTAGAACCTTCTGAATATATGACTTTTGAGATAAGAATAAGGTGTCATTTTTCCTATCTCTACTAATCTCCATCCCTAGGATCTTTGTAGCAGATCCTAGGTCCTTCATGTCAAATTAAGAATTGAGCATACCTTTGATCTTCTGGATTTCCTCCTTACTTATGCTGGCTACTAACATATCATCANTACTAACATATCATCCACATAAAGAAGCAAGTAGGTACTTATTTCACCGTCTTGCCACTTCATGTACACGCACCTGTCGTAGCTGCATCTGACAAATCCGATCTTTAGCATGAACTCATCAAATCGTTTGTACCATTGACTGAGGTNTAAAGAGTAGACCCAGGTCTGTAGTGCCTCTCAGGTACCTCAAGATCCATTTTAGTGCTTCCCAGTGAGTCTATCCTGGGTTTACCATGAACCTGCTTACAATGCTGACGGCGTAGACCAAATCTGGTCTGCTGCAGATTTTCCCATACATGATGCTACCAACCCCGCTGGCATAAAGGACACCCTCCATGTACATTTTCTCATCTTCACTCTCTGGTGCTTGAGAGTTTGACAATCTGAAGTGTTGGCCAATAGGTGTTGCAACTTGCTTAGCCTCATACATGTTGAACCTTGCAAGAACCTTCTGAATATATGACTTTTGAGACAAGAATAAGGTGTCATTTTTTCAATCTCTAGTAATCTCCATCCCTAGGATCTTTGTAGCAGGTCTTAGGTCCTTCATGTCAAATTCAGAAATGAGCATACCTTTGATCTTCTGGATTTCCTCCCTACTTCTGTTGGCTACTAACATATCATCCACATAAAGAAGCAAGTAGGTACTTATTTCACCGTCTTGCCACTTCATGTACACGCAACTGTCGTAGCTGCATCTGACAAATCCGATCTTTAGCATGAACTCATCAAATCGTTTGTACCATTGTCTAAGGCTTTGTTTCAGTCCATACAAAGCTTTCTTCAGCAAACAAACTTTGTCCTTTGTTNTTTGTTTCAGTCCATACAAAGCTTTCTTCAGCAAGCAAACTTTGTCCTTTGTCTCAGGTGTGCAGTATCCATATGATTGATCCATGTAGATGGTTTCTTCAAGCTCTCCATACAGGAACGCAGTCACATCTAACTGCACTAATTCCAAATTAAATTGAACCGCTGGTGCTAAGACTATCCTAATGGAGCAGTGCTTCACGACGGGTGAAAAAATNCCGCTAGTGCTAAGACTATCCTAATGGAGCAGTGCTTCACGACGGGCGAGAAGATTTCGTTGAAGTCTATTCCTTCTACCTGAGTGAATCCCTTTGCAACGGGCCTGGCTTTGTACCTGATCCTCTCAATACCTGGCATGCCTTCCTTCTTCTTAAAGATCCACTTGCAACCAACCACTCGTTTGTTCTTTGGTCGATCTACAAGTTCCCAGGTTTTGTTCTTCATCAGAGAAGTCATTTCCTCATCCATTGCCTCTTCCCACCTGAGTCTTTCCTTGCTCTTTAGGGCTTCCTTGTAGTTGCTCGGTTCTGCTTCTTCTATCTCTTCGGCAACACTTAAAGCATATGAGATTATATCTGCATGGCCGTATCTATCTGGCGGTCTGATAGTTCTTCTTTGTCTGTCCCTTACCAAGCTGTAGTCATCAGATCTTCTTTCTGGCTCAATCACTTGCTGCTCCTCTGCCACTTCATCCTGATTGTTCACAACAGTCCTTTGATCTGTCAAAGTTTGTTGTTGTTGCAGCTCCACCTCAATTGAAGAATCCTCCTTAGTGATGTTGTTTTTGGCAGCATGGCTATACAGATTCGCCATTTTGGACTCATCGAATGTCACATCTCTACTGATGATGCATTTCTATTGATCTAGGCACCAGAGTTTGTAGCCCTTGGTTCCAGGTGGGTATCCAATGAAAATGCACTTCAGGGCCCTTGCTTCCAACTTATCCTGTCTAACATGAGCATATGCAGTACATCCAAAAACTTTGAGATTATCATAGTTACCTGGTTTCCCGTAGCACATCTCCGAAGGTGTCTTCATATTGATAGCAGTTGATGGGCATCTATTGATAAGGTAACAGGCGGTTGACACGGCTTCACCCTAGAAACTTTTGTGTAGACCTGCATTTAGTAGCATGCACCTCACTCTCTCTAGGAGAGTCCTGTTCATCCTCTCAGTCAGGCCATTCTGTTGAAGAGTGTTTCGGACTATCTGGTGCCTTGTGATGCCATTCCTCATGCACAGCTCCTCAAACTGCTCTGAACACTACTCTAAGACATTGTCAGTTCTCAAGTGCTTCAGCTTGGTTTCCATCTTATTTTCGATGACAGTTAGCCAGTCCCTGAACCTCTGAAAGGCTTCATCCTTTGATTTAAGGATGAAAACCCATACCTTCCTGTTATAGTCATCTATGATGGATATGAAGTTTCTCCCTCCTCCATGAGTCTGAGTTTTGGCTGGCCCCGATAGATCACTATGAACATAGTCAAGGGGTTTCTTTGATGAGTGAGTTCCAGTGGAGAACTTAACCCTGACAGCCTTCCCCAAAGTGCATTGTTCATAGAATTCCAGTTTGCTGACTCGATCTCCACATAATAGACTCTGCTTGGACAGTTCTTGTAAGCCTCTTTCACTTACATGCCCTAGTCTCATGTGCCATAGTCAGGTTCTGATTGAACTTCATTTGAGAAGTTGCCGATCACGGTTCTTCCAACTAGAGAGTATAGTCCATTCTTTCCGACTCCTTTCATGACTATGAGAGAACCTTTGGATACTCTGATGCA
>JXCR01143036.1:77874-88891 GCA_002079205.1 Phalaenopsis hybrid cultivar | reverse complement strand
TCACCAATTACTTAGTTCTGATACTAACGCACTCCATATTTTGATTCATTGAAGTAATTCTTTTGGAAATAGTCTTCTGCAACAGTAATTCGTGCATATAAATAATTTGGATTATCCCTCTAAATAAGTCAGCTTTCTCCCCTGTAAGTGTAGGAAGAATTATTCCATCAGTACTACGCATGTTAAGTTACGTGCGTATCCAATATATTGCCACCAGGTGTAAACTCCGACCCCACCTATTCCATTAGTATTCGCGATCCGGCCCGACCCTAAACCCGAATCCTGAAAAATTTCCCGCCAGCATAAAATTATTTCGCGCCTACAAGCTGTTCTATTCGCAGCGTGAAGAAATATTTCGCTGGTTTGTTCACAGCTCCGTTCACAGCTCCGCCATAGCTAGGTATTGTTAGAATTCTCCATGGACGTTGAGATGCCGGAAGTCGAATTCTTCATGAATGTTGAGATGCCAGAAGTCTCCATGAAAGTTGAAGATCAAGATCATGAACGTTGAGATGCCATCATTCAACCTGAACTTTGAAGATCAAGATCAAATGAGTCTTGGTGTTACTGTTGTGTTATTCTGGTGTTATTCTGGTATTACTCTTGTTTCTTGCCTTTGATTTAGTACCGTTTAGGTGATATAGGGTTTAATTTAATCTCCGTGTAAACGTTGGTATTGATGTAGTATTATTGGGTGCTGTTCTACAATAATAATTTAGCTGAATCCATAAAAACATTGGTTGAGCCCATATAGTAGCATATTTACGAGCATAATTAGGTATAGTAGCCTCCTGCCACCCCATCAACAAGCCTCCTGCAATCTCCCATTCTTGCCGCACCCTCTTTCACCCCTCTTGTTCTAGCCACCGATCCAGCCTACACCCCATACCGACCCCTTGAGCTCTCCTCCCCTTTCAGCCCTACACCACAACACCCCCACCACTGCCGTCCCTGAATTTTCTTAATCATCCCTAGCCAGATATTGTTGTTTGTCGTGTTTTCATTTTGTTTTGGAGCAGTCCTTACTCATTTGCTTAAAAAAATCTGCGTCCATTATTTCGGGTTTAGTTAACTCTGATATTTTTTAGTATCAAAGAGCCTGCCTAGTATTATCCCAGNATTTTTTAGTATCAAAGAGCCTGCCTAGTATTATCCCAGGGTTTCCTAGCATCTGCCGTACCCCCCTCCCCCCTCCCCCCACAAAAAAAAAATCATAATTTTTTCTTTTGTACTCTGAACCACCCCTGTCAATGCCAACACAAAGATATATGTAGGACCCTACTCGGGATGAGATCCAGAGGGAGATCCGTCGCCTGCAATAGAGACTAACAGAGACGGACGATGGGACTAGGGGAGATTACCTTCGACCGTGATTTGAAGAGTTGAAGGGGAGACAAGGACAAGGATCTAAATCCATTCCACAGGGAAGATGTTAACGGCGAGGAATAAACACCACAACGTTTCATAAATCAATATCAGAGGAAGTCGAGAAAGGAGCCCACATATGGAGGCAACCAAGATTTTGACATCAAAATGAATCTACCATAGTTTGATGGAGGTATGGATCTAGATGAGTTTATTGACTGGCTACAGTCCGTTGAACAGATCTTCAAATATTAAAATGTGCTTGAGGATAAACGAGTAAATATAGTGTCTATTAAGTTGAATGCGTGCCTCTTTGTGGTGGGAGAACTTATAGAGACAGAGGTAAAGAGAAGTCGGTGATAAGATTACTAAGTGAGAAAAAATGAAGAAAGCAATGTAGAATAAATACCTTACACCTCATTATCGCCAGGACATGTTTAAGAGGCTTTACCACTTATAAAAACGAGACCTTTTAGTAGAGGAATTCACAACTCAATTTGATTAGTTACAGATGAAATGCGAGTTGATCGAGTCAAAGGAGCACACTATAGCTTGGTACTTGACAGGCCTGAAGCCCGCTATTGGCAATGTGGTATAGCTATTGCCATATTGGACGTTGAGGGAGGAATGTTCAAATTCTAGTATTGAAGGTGGAAAAATAGCAGAAACATAACATGCAACAACCATCCTTCAGACAACAACCTTTAGTATGGTAACCACGTATTACTAACGTGACTGATCAAGTTATTTAGGGAGGAGCTGGCAAGACTGGACAAGAAAATGACTGATCGGATCAGAGTGAGAAGATACAATAGAATGGGAGCTCTTCCAATATAGTATCAGCTAGGAAGTGTTTCAGGTGACACGACTATGAGCACAGCCTACGACTGTCCCATGCTTAGTGGTCACATTCATGATTAGAGCATTGTCGAGGAGGTGGATGAGGAGTCAGAGGATAGCCCACGGGAGCTTCAACTCTAGGGTAAGAAGGATAATTGCTTGTTATATGGGGAATTTTGTAGTCAGATCCATAGTGGGATAAATCTTGGTTGAGACATAATATCTTTCACACCAAGTAACCTGTAAAGGGCAAGGTTTGTTGTTTGATCATCGATAGCAGAAACAGAGCATGCAACTGTCATCCTACAGACAATAACCTTTAGTATGGTAACCACGTATAACTAACGTGACTGGCAAAATTATTTAGGGAGGAGCTGGCAAGACTGGACAGGAAAATGACTGATCGGATCAGTGTGATAAGGTATGGGAGAACGGGAGCTCTTCCAATATAGTATCGGTTAGGAAGTGTTTCAAGTGACACGACTATGAGCTCATAGCCTACGACTGTCCCATGCTTAGTGGTCACATTCAAGATTAGAGCATTGTCGAGGAGTCAGAGGATAGCCCACAAGAGCTTCAACTCTAGGGGAGGAAGGATAATTGCTTGTTATATGAGGAATTTTGTGGTCAGAGCCATAATGGGATAAATTCTAGTTGAGACATAATATCTTTCGCACCAAGTAACCTGTAAAGGGCAAGGTTTGTTGTTTAATCATTGATAGTGGGGGTTGTGAAAATGTGGTGTGCACACTGATAGCGAAGATATTGGGATGAGCCACGCAAAAACATCTACAGTCCTATTCTCTTACTTGGTTGAAGAAGGAATGAGATACACATGGATCAACAATGATTGGTCGAATTTTTAATTAGGGACCAACCACAAGAGCAAGTATAGTGTGACGTGGTTCCGATGGATGTCTGCCACATTCTGTTGAGTAGGCCTTTATAGTTCGACCGCAAGACTCAACATAATGGCTTTAAGAACACTTACTCTTTTAATAAGGATGGAAAGCTCATTGTGCTATTACACCTTTTAAGGATGCAAGAGATGGGGACAATATAAAGGAAGCATTGGTTCCACTAGCCACTTTCCTGTAGTTAGTTCAAGGTGCTCCAGTGACGCTGACATTAGTCCTTCTAGAGGGAACTAGGGAGAGTGAGATACCGACACTACTAAAGCCACTTGTCATAGACAAACTATTTTTGAAGTCACCCGTGTGACCTTCGCGCTCTTCCTAAGCACTAAGCTAGTCTAACTCTTACAACGCTTGGACTTGGAAGCACAAAACTCTCTAGGAAAGAAGGAAATATTATTATGAGAAAGGAACACTTCACTAAGAAATGATTACACACTTGGTTGCTTGTAAGCCTTGGTTGGTTTCAAATGAGGGGGAGGAACCTATATTATACTTCTCCTTCAAGTCCTAAAGAATATTTTAGATTACACATTAAAATAGACTATCTTCTAAATGATTCTACATTGTTCTTTAGATATACATGATTCTAAAGCTTTCCAGAATATTCTAAAGTTCTTTTGAAGTTTTCTTTTTCAACATATTTCTAGAATGATGTGAAACTTTCTAGAATTCCTTAGAATATTTTTCTTCTTTCTAGTTTTTTATAGAATATACTTTTCAGTGGCTAAAGGGATGTGGCTCACCATTTCTTGAGATGGCAATGCATGACACTCTTTCCCATCAAGCTCGCAATGCTCTCATTGTGCTTTCCTCTTGATACTATTGAATCTTTTCTCTTCCACAATGTGTTTTCATGTTCTAAGTTGGTTTTGCTATCAGATAGTCATTTCCACTTGGTGAGGTACTTCTTGTGGTTTGGTACCCCTTTTCAATGATTGATTTGATCAACCAGTTTTTTCATCCACTTTCTCATCAAAAGAAGTGATGAATGTTGGTGGTGCTTGCTTAGGGTTTCCTCTTGATGAATCTTCTTTTTTATACTCCACATTTCTCCTTTTCTTGGTCGTCTACCTTTTTGTTCTTATTATAGTTTTAAGCAGCGGTGCTCAAACTAACTTCTTTCGTTTGCTTTCAGACTTGACAAGTTTGAAAGCTGATGGGCTTTTTTCCTCATAGCTGGTTGTAATGGAGAGGGTTGTTGTGTAGTGAGATTTCATGGCTGACGGCTTGGTCCTTGTATCTAGCCTAATCTGATAGTTTTTCTCTCTTATAGGAAGTATCTCTTTTGGTAACTCTGCAAGTGAGATATTTTCAAACCCATCAATAACTGTTGCTAGCTCCCTTGACATGTCTTCTTTGGGCTTTGGTTTTTCATCAATTGAGTCATGAAAAATATCTAAGTGGCTTTCCTCCTCTTATCGGATGCCTTCATGAGTTGAATGACTGACGGATCGTAGCTTCTTTCTTGCTTGTCCTTATTGTCGGTGCTAAGCAAGCTTGATTGCCTTTCATAATGCGCATGTTATTGGCGAAAGGTCATGAGAATGTCATTAATTGATCCAGGAAGTCGAGTGCTATAACAACTTTAAAATCATCCATTTGATTGATAAAAAAGTCCAATGTTCCCGAGTAAGTTCCAACATTGGTCTTTACTCTTGCTATTACATGACTTGGCCTTGCCGCTAAATTAACTACTTTGATGGAACATCCTCCTTTAGTTTCTTCTTGTCCTATCCTTTGTGCCTTTTCAATGGAGATGAAGTTGTGAGAAATACTTGTGTCCACCATGGCTTTAGTAGTCTTTCCACCCATAACCATTTCCACATAGAGTAACCCTTTTGCTTGAGGTTTTGACGAAGTTTGCATCACATGCAGTAGTTGCATAGATTCCACTTGTGCCACCATATCACTTCCTCTTGCTTCTTCTCCATGATCGCTTGCTAGTATAGAGTTCAAGACTTTTTTTGAGGACAATCCCTTGCCCAGTGAGATCCTCCAGGAAGGAAGCAGTTGTTATGTGGCTTAGTTTTGTTGTTATTAAGTGTCCCTTTGTCTTTGCCCTTGGATGAGATCAATTCACGACGAGTTTCTTCCTTGTGTTGGTCTTTGTCTCCACTTTTGACGTATATACTCTTCTTATCTTTGATCTTCGTGGACTCTTGTGTAGTTAATTAAGCTTTTGACAACTGCAATGACAATAGTAAGATCTTGCACTTAGCGCCATCTAATCTCTGTCTGTCTATTGTTGGAGTCCATCCATGAAGCTGAATAGAGCATCCTTGTCTGCATGTCGGGTATTTCAAGAATCAAACTAGTGGACTCCTGAACGTATTCCCGAATCGATCCTGCTTGTTTGAGCCTTCGCAATTGGGCTCTAGCCTCATTTTTCACATTCTCAGTATAAAATTCTCTTAAGTTCTTTATTGAATTCATTAAAGGTAGATATGGTGTACACATCTTTCGCTGTCTTCTTGCATTTTTCTTCACCATTGCAAAGCACTGTTAGAGAGATACAACAACAACAACAACAAGCCTTTATTCTACTAAGTGGGGTCAGCTTCATGAATCCTTTTTCTCCATTGCATCTATTAAGTGTCATATTTTCATCTAATTTTAATAGATTAAGATCGTTTTCTATACAATATACCCAAGTATTTTTAGGTTCAACTTTATCTTTCTTAACATTAGTCGAAGCAAAAACATCTACTCTCCTAATCATATCATCAGATAGTCGACGTCTAATGCGACCAAACCATCTAAGAAGGCTTTCTGTAATCTTGTCTGCCATTGAAGCTACACCAACCCATCACGAATATATTCATTTAACATTTTGTCTCTACGTGTCAAGCCACTCATCCACATAAGCATTGTCATCTCAGTAATATTTCGGGTCTATTTGGAGCAACTGCAGCTTATTGAATAATCTGCTGATAAACTGATTAAAAATAACTTGCTGATAAGCTAGGTGCGGTGGCTATTGTAAATTTTTATTTTTTTGGAAAATCCAGACTGCTTCTAGAAAACTGCCACTGCACCTAGAAAGGTGCGGTGTGAAAATACCCGTTTTCAGCGTTTTGAAAACGCATAAGCTGCCAGGTGCGTTTTCAAAACGCCACCGCACCAAATAAGCGGTCCCAAACGGACCCTTCACTTTGCTTTATGCTTCTCTTTTAAAGACGAAAATTCTGCGCCATAGAGCATTGCAGGTCTCACCACCATTTTATAAAATTTTCCTTTCAGTTTAAGCGATACTTTTCTATAACACAATAGGCTCGAAGCATTCCTCCACTTCAACCAACCAATATGAATTCTACTAATAACATCCCCATCTATTTCACCACCACTCTGAACAATAGACTCGAGATATCAAAAACATTCACACCTTTTAATGACTTGATCACTCATAGTTACAACTTTGCCATTAGAGCTACTAGTAGTAAAATTGCATTCCATATATTTAGTCCCCATAAGAAGTTGTCTACTTCTTTGGTGTTGTGAGCTCCTCCAAACTCTTTATCTTTGGCACTTTGATGCGCTTTGTTTCAAAAGCATGGTGGTTGGTTCATGTTGCTAGTGCTCGCTTGCATAAAGATACATCTCCACACAACTCCTCCAAGCTGGCACGTAGGTTGCTTATCTCTTCGTCATGAGATCGTTGTAAATCGAGGAGCTCCCCCATTAGGTCTTCTTGCTTCTTCGTCATTTGGTCTTTAATGGATTTCTTTAGTTGGAGCATTATACCGTTGGTTATGGAATAGATAGTGATGTCCTACTCGTGGCGATCCATTTTTTAGCCTAGATTCTCTATTGGGTCTCCATGCATTCATAACCCCCTCTACCCGAGCAAGGTGCGAATCAAAATCATCTACGAGCTTCTTTGACCACCCATATGGTTTGGATGTAGCAGGATTTCGTTGCTCCTCACAACCTCATCTTTGTTGTGATGACTTCTACATTTGTGGTCTCAGACTCAATGACATGTTCTTTAAAACTCTTTACCATGCCTTTAACATTTGGCTCTGATACAACTATATAGGATGAACTTCTCTCAAGTCACCTGTGCATCTTAAATGCACTTGTTAAGCACTAAATCAACCCAACCCCTACAATGCTTGGACTTGAAAGCATACAACTCTCTAAGAAAGAGGGAGAATTTATTGAAGAAAGGAACACTTCAATAAAGAATGAGAGATTGCACACTTGATTGCTTAGAAACCTTGGATGGTTCCAAAAGAGGGGGAGATATTCCTATTTATAGTCCTCCCTTTGGCCCTAGGGAACTTTCTGGCTTACATTAGAATAGACTAACTTCTAGATAGTTCTACATTGTCCTTTTATATATATATGATTCTAGAGATTTTTAGGCTATCCTAGAGTTCTCCTTGAACCTTTTTCTTTCCAACATACTTTAGAATGCAGTGGAACCTTCTAGAGCCTCTTGGATTGCTCTGCTTTTTCTGGTATTCTATAGAAAATCTTTCCCATGGTTGGATTGCCAACTGCTTTGAAGATGGCAGAGTGTGGCTGCTATTCCAGAATGTGATGATCGATAACTTTTCGAAGGGATTATTATCATTGAGGGACATTCAATACGCCATAGATTTTATACTATGATCCATGCTACCAAACCGGCCTGCTTATAGATTGAGGGCCGTGCAGTACGAGCAATTACAACGAAAGGTATATGATCTTGTGCTAAGGGGGCTAGTCAGAGAGAGTAGCAGTACGCGTGCTGTCTCACCTTGATGGTGCCCGACAAGGACAGGTCGTGGCGGATGCGCATTGATAGTGGGCCATCTACAAGATCACCATCACATATCGGTTTCTTATATCTTGCTTGGATGATCTCTTGGACCAGTTACACAGAGTCATCATTTTTTCTAAGATTGACTTACGCAGTGGGTACTACCAGATATCGATGAGGCTAGAAGACGAGTAGAAGTCTGCTATCAAGACAGGAGATGGCCTATACGAGTGGGCAGGTATGCCCTTCGGCCTGTCACAAGCGCCAACATTTTTATGGGGTTAATGAATCAGGTATTTTGAGCCCACATCCAGAAATTCAACCGATTTGAGGATCATTTACAACACCTGAGAGAAGTGTTCAAGGTACCGCGAACAAAGAAACTATATTCCCATCTAAAGAAGTGTCAATTCATGACGGACCAGGTACGTTTTTTGGGTTATATTGTGCTTAGTGCAGGTATTCAGATGGATCATACGAAGATTGAAGTCATTATAAACTGAACCACACTGTAGACGTTCACTGAGCCGAGACAGTTTCTGGGGCTAGTGTTGTTTTACATGCGATTCATCATAAACTTCAACACTATCATTGCTCCCCTAGTAGAGCTTTTAAAAGGAAAAGAGTCCACTTGGACAACTACATCTCCGACCAACTTCAGCACACTGAAGGAAAGATGACTTAGGCACTAGTTTTAGCATTGCCAAACTTCAACCAACTGCTCTAGGTAGAGTGGTATGCATTCGATGTGGAAATAGGAGCATTGCTGAGCTAGGGTTGTCATCTCATCATCTTTTTCAACGAAAAACTGAATGACTCCCGGAGGAAGTACTCGACCTTCGATAAAAATTTTATGCTTTATCTGATCCTTTGAGCATTGGAGCCATTGCCTGCTCATGAGCGATTTTACATTGTTCACTGATCATGAAGCCTTAAAATTTCAAAACAATAAGAGCAAAATGAAGGGCCGACATGCCACTAGGATAGAGTTCTTAGCATTATTCTAGTTTGTGCTTTAACACAAGACCAAGAGCTAGAACCGAGTAGTAGACGCACTGAGTTGTCATCGCGTGATAACGTCAAGTCAGACTCAGCTATGGGTTTTAGGGCAGTAAAGGACTTATACGAGGCGGATGAAGACTTCAAGGAAATTTGGGAGCAATGTCAGGAGAAGCCTACTGAGCAGTACACAGGGCCGATGGGTACTTGTTCTACCATAGTAAGTTGTGCATTTCGTGGTGTTCGCTACTTGAGGTCGTTGTTCAGGAGAGCCACAATGGAGGACTGACATGACATTTTGACAGGGATAAGACTATCTCACTCGTGAGAGCACTTATTTTTGCCCCAACTGACGAGAGATGTGGAGCAACACGTTATATGGTGTAGAATTTGCCATAAGGCAAAGTCCAGAGGGTAGAATGTCGAGTATACGCCCCCTTACCAGTATTGGAGGCACCATGGGTGGACCTCATTATGGACATCGTCGGAGGACTTTCATGAACACAGCAGAACAAAAACTCCGTGATGGTGATGGTAAACCATTTCTCGAAGATGATATATTTCGTGCCCTGCCACCGAATGTTAGACGCATCTCATAGTGCAGACATGTACTTCAGAGAGATCACAAAACTACACGAATTTCCCAAGACCATTACTACCAATAGGAATGTTAAATTTCTGAGCCACTTATGGAGGACCTTGTGGGGGAGGCTAGGCACCAAGCGCTAATTCAGTTCAATAGCTCATCCACTGACGGTTAGTCAAACAATTGTATTAAACAGGAGCCTAGGAAATTTTTTGAGGTGCTTCTTGTGAAAGAATATTAAGCAGTGGGTTCTAATTCTAGCTCAAGCCAAGTTTGCCTACAACAAATTCGGGAGTCAGACTACAGGACACTCAGTTTGAGATTGTGTATGGGCATAACCCTTTCACGCCAGTTGAGTTGTTACCATGCCTGCCAACATCAGAGATTAGTGAGGACGCTGAAGAACGAGTTCACGAGATCTAGAAATTCCGTGAGGAGGTTGGAATGAAGATTGCTAAGCAGAACCACAAATATCAGGCACAGGCGTATAAGTCAAGAAGTGTGACATTTCAAAAATGAGACCTCGTACGAATTCGACTGAAAGAGAGATTTCCTGTTGTAGCATTCCAGAAACAAAAGCCCAAAGGAGATGGACCTTTTAGAATACTTTGGAAGATAACTGACAATGCCTACAAGATCGACCTACCTGGGGACTAAATGTGTCCACTAAGTCCAATGTTGCGGATTTGACACCATACTTTGAGAATCCAGAAGCTTCAACGAATAAGGTCGAAGCTCCCCCAACCCCCGAAGACTGATGCGAGGCTCTGGTTGGACGACTGAACTGGCCAAGGCAAGAATCCTGTCCAGCTTGGGCGGGAATTACCAACCCTTTTTTTCCCTTTCCTTTCTTGTTCCCCGCCTACCTAGTTCTATTTATTGTGTGCTCGCTGAGATTAGGGTTATGTTATGTGTTGTTGTATCTCAAATTTCTGTCATAAGTCTTTTTTTTTTCCAGGGCTATATCTAAGGACAGGTGCTTCGGCTGTACCTTGTTCGAGGTGGTATATGTCCTCTCTGAACCCCCTTCATGTTTTCCTCCTTCCTGTGTTGCCGCCGACCAGCATCTCCCTTTTCCTTCTTGTAGATCTAGCCGCCCGTTTCCACTTCCTTCCTTGCCTCTGCAACCGCCATCTCTCACCCTATCCTTTTTTTTTCGAGCCGCCAGTCACCCCACCATCTCTCACAGCCTAGCCACCTCTTGCTACCCCACTTACTTGCTCCCAACCATCGGCTAGCCTCTTGCACTCTCCTATTTCAGCCTCAACCCTCTTTTAACTCACTCTCCCTGTTCTAGCCGCCGGTCCACCCTACAACCCATACCAACCTCTCGACCTCTCCTCTTTCAACTTTCAACCGTAGCACCACACCACTACCGTCCCAGGATTTTTCTAACCGATTCTAGCCGGATATTGTTGTTGATCGTGTTCTCATTTTGTTTTGGAATCGTGATTGTAACCCTACTCATTTGCTTGATAAAATTTGTTTTAATTATTTTGGCCATAGTTAACTCCAGAATGTCTCTCACACAGATATATATATATATATATATATATATATATATGT
>JXCR01143036.1:35919-57866 GCA_002079205.1 Phalaenopsis hybrid cultivar | reverse complement strand
CAAATTGATTATGAGAAATCTTTGTAATATGTCTTAACCTATGTTCAGTTACCCTCTTCCATAATTTTAAAGTATGACACATCAACTTATTCCTTTATAATTTGCACTCTTTTGCATCCCCTTTATTCTTAAAAATGGGGACCAAAATATTCTTCCTCCACTCCTCAGGCATCTTTTTAGTTTTTAAAATAATATTAAAGTGTTTAGTAAGCTAAGAAACTCCCAAATCTCCTAAATATTTCCGCACTTCAATTGGGATATCATCAGGTCCTACAAAATTTCCACCATTGATTTTCTTTATAGCCTCCTCAACTTCTTTTTTACTAATGTGATGGTAAAAATGAAACATTTTATTACTATTAACGATATTAAGATCACTAAGGTCGATCGTATTTCCCGAAACATCATTAAAAAGTTTACCAAAGTAACTCACCCACCTATTTTGAATATCTTTTTCTAAGAAATGCAGTTTTTGATTTTTCATCTCTAATAAACTTTACTTGCGTTAAATGTGTACTTTTTTTTTTTTTTTTGTTTGGCTAGTTTATGCATATATTTTTCATCTTTCTTGGTATCTAATCTTGTTATAAAGATCACTAAACCATAATTTTTAGTGTCACAGATTGCTTTCTTAGACTCTCTACGGGCCGTTTGATATTTTTCTCAGTTTTCTAAGTTTTTACATTTAAACCAATCTTTATAACATAATTTCTTATATTTCAGTTTTTCTTGCACATTATTATTCCACTGTCAACTATTTTTATTTATAGAAACATTTTCTTTTGATTCTTCAAATACAACTTTTGTCACTTATTTAATAGTGTTTGTTACTTTATCCCACATAGAATTTGTTTCTTCATTAACATCCCAAATTTTGAAATATTGAATTTTACTCATAAAATAATTTTATTGTATCTTTTAGGTACCCTCATTTAATTCTACGATAATAATTCCTACTATTTCTTATTTTACAACTCTTCATCTTAAAATCTAGAACTAATAATCTTTGTTGAACACTTAAATCCTCACTTGGAATAACCTTACAATTATTTCATGTTGTCATGACTATTGCGACACAGTCTTCCATCGCACCCCCAACACCCGTAGCCCATCCGATGATCACCCACTAGCCTTCCTTCCATCACGCCCCTTAAACTGCAACACCACAGACTTCAGGATACATTTAAGGTCTGTTTGGGGCAGCTGTAGATTATATGTAATATGCTGATAAGTAGATTATCCTGATAATCTAATAATCTGCAGATTATCAGGATAAGCTGGCTCGTTATTTTGAGAAGCTTATTCAAAACAGTTTTTAGCAGTTGTTGCTGGATAAATGACCATTCTGCCTCTGTTTAGTGAAGCTATTTGAATCAGAAATGTATGAGCACATAAATAGATAAAATAGAATCGACAAACAATTACATATCAGTTCAAAAAGATACCATAGAGTGCTCAGTCTCTCGTGAGTATTAAAAGAAATATAATAAAGATAAATATAATTACAACTACAGTTAAAAATATTAAAATTTTTAATTTAAAACTCTGACGATACCTGTCCTCAACTGCACTGTCATCCTGGGAAACCATCGTACCCCGATCACTGTTGGAAGTGCAATATGTCAGAATATCGGCCCAACGGAAGAAACCACAACGAGTTGAAACGCCTCTGCGCCAATCGTAGAACTGTCTCCCACTGCTGTGAGGCTGGCGTGACGCGAGTAAGGGAGTCCGCAGTCCACAGTCCACAACACAGCTCCACAAGCCCCTGAATTCCTTCATGTTGCTAGAGAGATAAAAAAGAAACAAATTGTCAGATTAAAAAAATTAAATTTTATGTATAGCTACAAGAAAATAGAATTAAAGGAAAACTGTATCGAACTAATAAGTAAAAAAAGATGTGAGTGTCCGGTCTCAGACAATTTAACTACACCAATCCAAGCATCTGTCACTACAAGGAGACAGTGGACCTTCAAATAAATGAGTTATTGGTTGCCTTTAACCCATAAAGACGATCGTACTGGGTTACATGTGTCTATCACCAAAAAAAGTCATCCAGTAAATTTTCATATACCGTAGCACTGAAAAGAGCAGAGGACCTAAGTTGCCTTCTTTGGGATTTCACACGCAATACCAATATGATACGTTCGCCCTGTGTCATATGTGCATATCACCAAAGAAGGTCATCCAAATAAATCCTCATAATCCGATGCACTCAAAAGAAGTGAGGATATCAGTTGTCTTTATTAGGAATACACATGCAACACTAAATAATAACAACGAACAGACCATCCAAAAGAAGTTATAAGGTCATATTTTTCACTATTCATCACTGACCTCAGGCACCCAAAAAAATTAAAAAAAAACCAAAACTAACAAATAAAAACAAATTTCAGACACGTCAATCTGATATATTCGAAAGTATAAAAGAAAGAAACAAACTTCTTATGAAAATCATAAAGTCTAAATTCACAATGGAACGAAATGCATACAAAATAATCCCAAAGTATGTAAAAGGCAAATGTAGTCACCAAATTTTTTATATAAAAATTAAAATAGTCCATCGATAGGACTGTTTTAGTCCCCATCTAAAGAGTCTAAGAACTGTTTTAGTTCATATTTAAATAGTCCAGGGACTAAATTAGTATTTTATATAGCCTAGAAATATTTTGGTCCCCTGCAAACAATCACACTATCATTTTGGTTCTTGTCTCTTATCCATTTATTCCTCTCACCAAATGATACTAGAAATACTAAACCAATTTCCACTAATTTGGTTGCTAGATCTGAAGCAATAATGTAAAATACAGTGCAATTGAATTTGAAAGCAAGAGAATTCAACACATTGACACCAAAACTTCAGTGAAGATTAAATGAAAGCGTCCCAACCAGGATGACACAATGAGTTTTACCATTTTAATATTTGGAAATATAGCAAGAAAATGAACATAGCTTAGAAATCCTATTAAATGAGTGATATAAACTATGTGCCACAACGGTACTTAAAAAATTATAATGCAAATCTTGAAAATTTTCAATTTGGAAGCAATTCTTTGAGGAAACACAATTTAACGACATTAACCACACATTGCTCAAGACCATGTGGCAGGGAAAGACGACAAGAGCCAACCCCCACTCTCCAAACAGCTTTGCCTCAATCAACAAGGATTCAAACATACGCCATCCTTTAACACATGTGTTATAATCGAAAAAGATCACTGCCACAATTGCGATTCTCACTGGAAGTATACACTTAACACCAAAAGCTCAAATTAGAAAAATTGGGTGCGAGCATCCAACACAATGGATTGTCTCCTCACACAAAAATATACCAACTGAAGTATGATCGCCAAGTCTAGTATTAAGGAATGCTGAGCAGAATGTAAAACCAACATTCTCGAACAAAATCATGAAGTGTAATGTTTCAGATCTATCATGCAAACCCACTAGAAAATTGCTTGCAACTCCATCTCAAAAAAGAAAAAAAGCAGCAGGGAAATCGGACTATTGATGCCGTCTTGCCACAGGATCATGCAGCTAGGTGAAAGTGAGGGTTTCGTTGAAAACATACCTCATATGAGGCGAAGAAAGGATGAAGGAGCAGCGAGGGACGAAACGAGGAGGAACGACCAGCGAGAAGGAGACACGGTGTCGATCTTCGCGAGGGTGAAGGACCAGAAGGAAGATCGGGTAGGGCGAGGGCGAGGGAAAGCAGAGAAGGGCATGGGAGGAATTATTTAGCCGAACTCGAGAAGGAAACGCGGGACGCGGGGTCGATCCCGCGTTCCCACCTATTAAGGAAATAGAGAACGGCGTTTCGGAGCGGCTCCAAAACGCGGTGCAAATGCATTTTTCAACAGTGCGGCGGCGTTTTCAAAATGCCGCCGCACCCCAATAAGCTGCCCCAAACGGGCTCTTAGTTGTGCTTGTTTGTGCTGGTTATTTTATTTTCCTGTTTTCAAGTGTTTTGTTTGTAACATTTTGAATTTCAGAAATAATATTTGCATTTATATTGTGGTTTGAGTTAACTCGAGTATCAATTAGATGAATGCGATACTCTAGGAATGAATTTGTTACATACAAATAGATGAGGGAACATTTTGAGACTTAATATTATTTTCATATGATCAAATTAAGCTTATTATCTAAATAGCTCAGTAGCACTAAACTTATCAAATGTTGTTCTTGGCGCAAATGGACACTTAATTAAGATGGCTTTAAATTCACATTTGATGCTTAAACTAGTTCACAATTTGGAAGACGTGGTCATCCCAAAAATGTTGACTAATTTTAATTTAAGAAGGGTGCACAAGCACTTTGCACAAACTCTAGGCTAAATTGGGATTGAGATTGCATCTCTAAACACCATTTGGTAGGATTTCTTGCAAAGTTGGCTGAGAATTCCCCGTTGAAGCCAAAAGTAAGCAGCCCCAAATTGATGGTTTTAGATGGATGCAGAAAGATCTTCTTGATCCTCTATCCGTGGTCATTTTGGGCGGATTACTTTGGTTTTCAATATCTTATTGTATGCATTTTTATTTGAGTAGTTCAATGGATATTATACTGCATCTTCGAGCAAATAATGGCAGTCCCTTAGTCTATTTGTTTCTCAAACAATTTCTGTTTGTTTTTCTATTTCTCTGGAAGCATCAACTCTAGGGATAAAGTATTTAATTAAGCTTCCATTGCATTTTTACCTATTTTTCTTCACGCTTGATGTATTCTTCGAATCATGTTTCAATGAGATAACCAATATAATTGAATACAATGCACGGAAAATTACAATGTTACGTGCAGGTCAACTTCTTGTGCAAGCTGGTTGCCTTAAGACCAGCCAAGAATGTCCAGATAATGATTAAAAATGTCTTGCATGGCCAAAATGAAGGTGCTGACAACATGGGAATTGACACCAGGGATTCTGGTGGCCTGCAGCAACAGTTACTGGGTGGAATAACTGGAAGGGTCTGTTGTCATTTCTCTTATTTATTCTTTAATTGTCCTCTTTCTTTTCGACCGTGAAGCAGTTTGTAAGCATTCTTGTTTGTTAGGATGTCATTATATACATAAGCTACATGCAGCAGCAACAACAACAACAACAACAACAAAGCCTTAATCCCACTATGTGGGGTTGGCTACATGAATCCTTTTTCTCTATTGCGTCCTATTTAGAGTTATATTTTCATTTAATTTTAATAAATTAAGATCATTTTTTATACAATAAGCCCAAGACTTCCTAGGTCTATCTCTGCCTTTCTTAACGTAAGTTGAATCTAAAACATCTACTCTCCTAATCGGATCATTATATGGTCAACGCTTAATGTGACCAAGCCATCTAAGACGAGTTTCTCTTATTTTGTCCGTCACAGGAGCTGCACCAACCCTATCTCGGATATAACATTTCGCATTTTGTGTTTAAGTGTAAAGCCACTCATCCACCTAATCATTCTCATCTCGGCAACACTTAACTTAGTATTATACTTCTCTTTTAAAGGCCAACATTCAGCGCCATAGAGAATTGCAGGTCTTCCCATCGTCTTATAAATTTTTCTTTCAGTCTAAGCGGTACTTTTCTATCACACAAAAGGCCCGAAGCATTCCTCCACTTCAACCAACCAACTTGAATTCTACTATTAACATCCATATCTATTCACCATCGCTTTGAACAACAGNGGCAACACTTAACTTAGTATTATACTTCTCTTTTAAAGGCCAACATTCAGCGCCATAGAGAATTGCAGGTCTTCCCATCGTCTTATAAATTTTTCTTTCAGTCTAAGCGGTACTTTTCTATCACACAAAAGGCCCGAAGCATTCCTCCACTTCAACCAACCAACTTGAATTCTACTATTAACATCCATATCTATTCACCATCGCTTTGAACAACAGATCCGAGATATCTAAATCGTTCACACCTTTTAAGCTACATGATAGTAAAAAAATTGCGCCGCAAGCATTCTAATCCTTTTTCTTGATCTTTTGAAGGGAAGCATATCGGGTCGTAGGCCACGTCCTGTTCGCCCTGGCATGTTCCTCGAGACTGTTACCAAGGTGATCCAGTTTTGTTTCAGGATAGAGATTTTCACTTGCGTTGTAAATGTAATTTGGTTTTGTTTTGCTGTTTCTTGCTTTTGGTAGGTTTTGGGTGGAATATATGCAGGAAATGTGTCTGGCATCACGGCTCAACATTTGGAATGGGTATTCATTATTAACTTGGTGCCACTACTTTCAAAACTCAAGCCAAGTGAATGAATTAAACTCTCCTTGCAGGTTCATGAGAAGACATTACAAATACTTCAGGAAATGGCCTTTAGTTGAAGTTGGTGCTCCTATTTGGTGACTTGAGCTGCCTTTGACTTCTGAGGTGAAATAACTTTTTGGAATTATAAACCAGAATTTGGATGCCTTCCACTATCTTTTCAGGATTGAGCACGTCTTTACCTTACATTTGCCCATATCAGCTGCTAGTCACTTTTTTAAAAACAATGTACCCATCAGAACTGTGTATGATAAATGGATTTTTCCCCCATTCATTTAATTCTTAAACTATTATACTGGAAATATTTTTCAATAAAAATAATTGTGAGTTATTAATTTAAAAAAATTAAAAAGTTTGTATGATAAATGGATTTTTTTCCACTTATTTAATTTTCAAACAATTATGCTGGAAATGTTTTTCAATCATAATAATTGTGTTGAACGTCGGCCAGCTGATGATTCAATTAGAAGAGTATATGTTTTAGGTTTTATGTTAATAAAGTTAAATGTCGGGCTAGGAAGACTTGGGCACTATGTATAAAAAATGATCTTCATTTATTATAATTAAATGAAAATATGACACTAAATAGGACGTGATGTTTCTTGTATCCGACCCCACTTAGCAGGATAAAGGTTTTTATGTTTTTGTTGTTATAATAATAGTTATGAATTAAAAAAAATTAAAAATTTTGTGAGTTATTTACTATGATTTTATATTTTTAAATGATAGTTTTGTGCTGGATAATTTATGGCAATGGAGATATAGAAAGGAAAAAAGGGAGAGCCGGCTTGGAGATGGGGAGAGCTAAACCGAACCGTGACTAGAAGGTTTTGGTATGTTTTATTTTTATAAGAAATTTTTATTTGTATAATTAAATGTTATTAAATTAATTTTTAAATGAATATCAGTGATCTGATTTGGAACGTTCGAATTAGAGGAAAACAACCTACGTGTGAAGTTCATGTGGGCGAGGTCAACCCAAATATTGGAAGAAGGTAAATGTTAGAGCTCAAGGCTTTACATATATTTGGTTAATTAAATATGTCATGATATTAATATTAAATTTTATGAATTAAAAATCATGTATCATAAGTGGAAGGGTTTGATGAAAAGAAATACCGATCTGAGCAAATTTTGGGAAGTAGTTTGGGTGCTTTATTTATATAAGATGTTTTATTTAATTAAATAAAATTTTATTAAGTATATTCTAGTATTATGAATTAAAAAAATTTTGATTCAATGAATTAGGATTTCGATCGTGGTTTGGGCAAAAAAGATGGATTCGAAGAAAAGGTGATGATAAGATGTAGATGATTAAGCTTGCAAGGAGTTCCTTCAAGACAACGACGAGTAATTGCTTTCTTATGTGTATTAAATTAATATTTTATATAAAAAAAGAATTGTTTTATTGTATTAAATATACATTGCTTTATTGCTTTAAAAAATATCTATTTTTCTGATTATATGCATATTGAAAGTTAAAGAATATTTGAAACGAAAATAAATATAATGAGGAAGGGCAAATGGTTATTCAATGACTTTAAGGATAAATTCAATCAATATGCATCCCCTTATGGTACTAGTTGGGGACGCTATTGTAACCATGTGCGAAAAAAGAAATGTCAATGATAAAAAATTACCTTCGAGTGCAAAATTTTAAGGGAACCTATGGGTATAAGTTTTTGAAGATGTATTTGGTTATGAAGATAATCATGATATGAATTTTTTAAAAAAATGTTAGAAAGGAAAATAGTTAAGTTGATCTAGGAAGTATTAATTTATAGTCAAAGATTACAGTTTGATTAATCAATGAATCACGTTTCTTTTTTAGATTCATGCATAACTTTTATATCTTAATTTAATGCATAATAAAATTGTATTGTCTTACCAAGTTGTGGTAAAGTTACTGTTTAAATTATGTGTTTCTTTCAGGTAAAATATTAAATGATATGACTTACATGATGGATTTAGTTCACTAGGGGACTACTGATACTAAGTAGGAGGTTGTTTGTTATGGTTTTAGTTTCTTGTAGTGTTTAATTTAGATTGATATTGTACTATTGTTGCTTTGGTTAAATATGATATAATTTGGTATAATTTTGTGTTTTTTAGTGACATTTTTTATTATTGGAAGCTATAATGGTTTATTATATAATCAGAAAAGAAATGATAATACGGTCGAGCTGCAATTCCTGACTTGGTTAATTCTAAGTTATCAGACTGGGACATGACAAAAGTGGTAGTTGAGAATTTAGGTTCGAATAATGATGAGAAGTTGCATTAGGTTGATTGAATTAACTCTTAGATAATATTAATAAAGGTTTAGTTGTGTCTATCTTCTTTTATTTGTTATTTTAGAAATATGGATAATTTAGAAGCAGTTAGATAGAGTAACACTGGGACCGATGCGTCTCAAAATATCTCATGAACATAGATGNGCAGAGTAGCAACAATCTTTGGGATATTTTCATGTCCTTCGGTATTCATAAGAGGATAGAATTTACCTCTTTCCAACATTGGATAGATTTCTGGTAATTCCTCTTCCTTTTGATAAGGTCCTTCTTCAGTAGGTATTTTTTCAGGGATCTGTCTTTTAGCCGATTTTCGGTCTTTCCTATTGCGATTTCTCTTCTGAGATCGGGTCAATGGTACAGTCATTGAACTTGATCGAGAAGGTACAGCAGTTAATCCTTCAGTCGGATTTCCTATTATCATGATTTCTTTTCCCTTAGTTGTAGGGACAACTGTCTTTGTTTGTGTTATTGTATCAGTAACAGAGGTCTTAGTTTTCTTGTGAATTGGAAAGTCATCAAGGGAATTCAGGTTTAATTCAGCAACAGGCGAGGTCTTAGTTTTCTTGTGAACTGGAAAATCATCAAGGGAATTCAGGTTGAATTCAGCAGCGGGTTCTTGCATTTCTAGAGCGGCAATTTTCACAACAACAAAAGGAGCCTTCCCGAGGATGACCTCAAGATCTCCAAATCCTGTTCCAAGTTTGATGGTAGTAACAACATTGCGGGCCTCACGGCTTTTTGGCAGGTTGCAAGTAAATGTTAGCGTTGGGTTGGTCATTGCAGCAACTTTGCAAAAGAAGGGATGGGGTTAATTATATGGCCAAAGTGTTGTAGTTTTAGTGCAAACATTAAAACTAACAAAAGGTCTAAAGACTAACTTCAAAATTTTCAAAATTTGTGTAGTGTTTAATTTTGCAAAATATTTTAGGACCCTGTGTGGGACCCACTTTATACAATGGTAGTGTTTAATTTTGCAAAATATTTTAGGACCCAGTGCGGGACCTACTTTATACAATGCCATGTAGTGTTTAATTTTTGCAAAATATTTTAGGACCCAGTGAGGGACCTATTTTATACAATGCCCAGGTGGAACTAGTCCAACCTACACACTTATTGGGGGTTCAACCTCATATAAAGATCGGATTGTCCTTAATGACCTTCTGAATCATTTTGTCCTAGGATGGTTGAACAGATGATCCTGAAGGTCAAAAGAGTTGACCCTACTTTCCCAAGACAAAAATGGATAAAATATGCCAACGGAAGAAAGGTAATCTTGATTCATGAGAGACATGAATGCATTACCAATATATTAAGATATTTTTCCTTGATTTAAATGGAGAGAGAAGCAGTCCCCAGTGGAGTCGCCAGAAGCTGTCGACACTATTTTTGGTGTGGGGTTTGCCCGANCGGTATAAAACAAAATCAATTCTTCACAAAACCATATGTTAGAGTAGGGAGAAGGATAAAAAAGACTACTCAGAATTCATGATAAGGAAACAACAAAACACGAATTTCATATATAAATACAAGTTTACAAAATAATGAAATAAAAGACACAACTTATCTCAGAATCATTCCCAAGCAAATCTCTAGAAGTTCTCTTTAAGCACCTTCCCTCTTTACAAGCGCTCTCAATTCTCTCTTGGATATGTAATGAGGAATAAATCTCTCACTTTCCCTCTTCTCTAACAACCCTTAAAGAAAATCCTTAAGTCCTTCAATCACTCTCTTACTCTCCTCTCTTTTCTCCACCGAACTCTCTACCTCACGCCACACACACTTCAACCCTAGACTCCCTTTCATTTTATTAGTGGCCGCCTCCATAAAAAAAAAATTCAAAATTTCCTCCTAAATTCTCTCCAAAAGTCACACCTTTTGAATCTCAAAAGAAATGTCCATTCATTCAAGAGACATATTCCTTCATTAAAGAGCCTTCCAAAGTGTCTAGATACATTCAATCACTTCATGGGGTGTTTGAAACATTTGGAGCCTTGAAAGTCTGCTCAAAATTCGTCTTGAGCCACCTTAATTCATCAAATGTCATCTCTGGCACCTCATGCGCCAAGTTACTTAAGTCCGTGCTGTTTTGGGTTCTGACACTTCAGGCGCCGATTCTGGCACTTCAGGCGCTGCCACTCTATATAATGGCGCTTCAAGCGCCAAGTCTGACTCTTTAGGCGTCAACACTCTGTAAAGTGGTGCTTCAGGCGCCAGCTCTGGCGCTTCAGGTGTAAGAATCACAAAATTCGTTATTTTGACTCCAAATTTACTCATTTTTTATAATTTTGCTCCAATGCCTAAAATTGATATCCATGCAACAAAAACATGAAAATACCCTTCTTTAAAGTGTAATATCACCAAAAATAAGCATAAAATGTATACTTATAAAACACATTATTTTGGTGTATTAGTTAAGTACATTTTCCGATAATAAGATAGCACTTTAGTTTAAGACAAGTCATTAGGTACTAAGTATTAAATTTTACCATATAGTATTCAAACTTTAAGATCTGAACCTTTTTATGCTTCTCATCATCGGTCTTTTGTCTAATTATTTAAAGCTTTNAAGTCATTAGGTACTAAGTATTAAATTTTACCATATAGTATTCAAACTTTAAGATCTGAACCTTTTTATGCTCCTCCTCATCGGTCTTTTGTCTAATTGTTTAAAGCTTGTTTTGTTTTTGAAATGTATTCTTTGTTTCCTTCTTGCTCTCAGCCTTCACTTCTCTTTTGTGGTGATGCTTTTGGTCCCTCTTCATTGTCTTGAATTCAATAGGGACATTCAGGAACTATTGGCTAGCATCAAGAATGTGCCAACATGAATCTTGGAGAGATCCAACGGTTCAGAAGGAAGGAAGCACAACAAAGGAGGGCTCACTAACATTAGGCTAAGAGACCCAATTTTCTTAATTTCCATAACAAGGATGAAGGCTAGCCAAGTCAAAAGAAAGACTAAATGAATGATACAACATCTAATCACATTTAATCAGGAGTCTCCTATCCTCTGCGTCATATCAATATGACATTGTTAGGTTTCACAGATGAACAAATGATGAAAGAAAATATTTACTAGAGAGAAAAATATTCCAAGGAAATTAAAGATAAAGCATTTCCAAAAATTTTTAAGAGTTATGCAAAAAAAAAAATTACTAGCATAGGTGATTAAGTTGTTAACACAATGAGGACTTCACAAGGAACCATAATGTAAGATGACAAATTTATTAATTTTATAATATTAATTTTATGGTTTTATAGATTATTTTTCCATTTTAGTATGTTATTTATATTATGTGAAAGTTAAAAGATAGTTTAATAGTCAAGTGATTATCATAAGAAAATGTGAACATTTTAAATATAATCCGTTACACGAAATCATGTGTAAAGTATTATAACCTTTTTTTCTTAAAGTAAACATACATTATTTTATATCACCCAATANGGGGGGGGCAAATGGACAAGAAATTGAAGTTGTTTCAGGATATGAGGCCACATCTCTTTTCTGGAGGAAGTCTAGTGGATACTGAGAACTAGTTAATGAGAGTGGGGAAGCTTATAGATGAGTCGTTTTATCCACTAGAGAGGATGGGTACACTTGCCACTTTTTCCTTTGAAGGAGCTCAGAGAAGGTGACATGAATAGTTATAGAAGAAGTTTGGAGATAGAACCAACCAATTGGGTGTAGTGGGAGGAGATTGTGACAACATTTAGAAACTAGTTCATACCACTATTAGTTGAGGGATAATTAACTTAAAGGCCATGGATTAGTCTTGGGTTCAGGCTTGACTCAGGTCAAGCCAAACCCAGCTTGACTCTAACTCACCTAACTCAAACCTTAACCTAAACCCTAGACTTGACCCAACCCAGGTCTAACCTAAAACCTAACATAAATCCTAGACCTGACCTAACCCACGGCTAACCCAAACCTTAACCAAAACCTTAAACCTAACCAAACCTAGGTCTAACCCAAATCCTAACCTAAACCTATATCTGACTCAACCCATATCTAACCCAATCATTAACCTAAACACTAGACCCTGACCTAACCCAGGTGTAACCCAAACCCTAGAACTGACTCATCCCAGGTCTAACCCAAATCCTAACTAACCAAACCCTAGAATTGACCCAACATATGTATAAACTAAACACTAACCTTAAACATTGACTAGACCCAACCCATGTCTAACCCAAACCCTAGACCTGACCTAACTCAAGTCTAAACCAAACCCTAACCTAAACTCTAGACCTGACCCAACCTAGTTCTAACCGAAAAATCTAATCCCCAAATCTAACTCAACCCGGGTCAACCCAGCTTAACCAGGGTCAAACCTAAAATGAACTTAACCAAACCCGAGTCAACCCAGCTTAACCAAGGTCGAACCCAAGCCAACTCTGTAAACCCACCTTAATCTGGTCGAACATAAATCAAACCCAGCTTAACCCAAGCTAGCTTAAGTTTAGCTTTGGCTCAAACCAACTAACTTTTGTTGCACCATAGCTCAATCCCAAGCTAACTAAAGTTGAAAACCTAGCTCACCTTAGCTTGACCTTGACCCAAGTCTAATCCAATGTTAAGTGTTAATTTGTATGTGCTGACTCACACGTCATATTTTATTTCATATGTCGTTTCTTGATTTGCTTACTTTCATGTGTTATTCCATTTTTAAAATAAATAAAAATAATAAAAAATATATAAAACACAAAAATAAGGTTGAGAACTCTCCTGTTTTCTCCGCAAACATTAAAAATTAAAAATTAGACAAAACTCAAAAACTTAGAAAAACATTGATTTCTCAAACATGGCTTACAAATACATAATTCAAAGAAGACATTAATGGAAATATTAAACTTTAAATAAATTCTAAAACACACAAAGATAAAAAATGAGAACTGAACCTAGGTAGATTCAGCATGAACTTTAGGTTAGCTAACTTAGATACCAAACCAAGGGCCACATACTTACCCCAAGTTAGCCTGAGTATAGAAGCCTAGGTTAGTTCAGATACCTAGTTAGTGCTAAGGACTAAGACATGCAAAACGAAAAACCTATCTGCTGAGACTAGAGAGAATACCTTAAAATGAAGTAACCCATGATTACTGAAGATGGTATTTCAATCAGCTTTAAAACTGCGAATCGTTCATGCTCTGACATTCAAGGAGGATTTTTGGTTATGTCGCTAGTCATAGTCGACATATACCAACGCTCTCGGGATGATGGAAAGCTATATACTTAAAGTCTAGGTTAGTCCGCCCATAGATTCCATATAGAGTTCAAAATGTTATTTTCCATCTAGAAATTTTTTCTTACTGGGTCTATCCTTAGTGTATGATTTTCAAATCAAGTATTTTTGAATCATTATTTGACCTCAAGCTTACTCGAAAACTTAGTTCAATTTTAATTCAAATTCAATTCAAATCAAACTTAGTTCAAACTCATCATCATCTCTATTTCAAGACTATTTGGACATCACTTTGGGTATGAATTCCCTCCATTCGATGGTCAAATCCATATACCTCAGGCCTTTCTCATGACATGTCATCATCAGATTGTAANCAAAATGTGGGGAATTACACTAGGGCGCCGACAGCGCCATCGACGCCACCGACGGCGCCATCGACGCCACCGACGGCAAGCTTTCCCCGAGGCTACAGGACAAATTCTCCAGAAGGCCGCCGGCGGTGCCATCGAGGCCGCCGACGGCGGGATCAACGATTATGTGTACTTGTACAATGGATAAGGCCAGATTTTGGAGGGGTGCATAAGCAACTCCTGAGAAAACTCATCCACATCCTTAAAGAGAAGATTTTGGCCGAAAATAGAGAAGTCCTGAAGGCTAGATAGGTTCCATTAGTGTGTAGAGAGCTTGCTAGAGCGTGTAACTGTGAGGAATTCTTCGAGAAATTGTAAGAGTGTAGGGAAAGTGAGATATTTCTTCCTCCTTTCTACTTCGAAGAGGAATTCTGTGTGCTGTAAGGAAAGGAAGAGATTCAGAGGATCTTTGTCGGCACTATTTTTGATGTGGGGTTTGCCCGTAGGAAGCTGTCGGTCATCAGAATTGAAATCCCTNCCCTCTTAGAAGTGTAATGAAGATGAAATCTCTCACATTCCCTCTCCTCTTACAATCCTTGCAGAAAATTTTCAAGCCCTTGAATTTTTCTCTCTCAAACTCTCTTGCCGCCCCTTACACACTCTCCAAAACCTCTCTTTTATGAAAGGTTGAATCCCTCCAAAAAGAATTCAAAATTCCTTCCAAAATTATACCCAAAAGTCAACCATTTTAAATTCAAAAGACATGTCCATTGATCCAAGAGATATATCCCTTTAAAAAAGAACCTTTCAAAGTGTTTATATGCATTGAATCACTCAAAGGGGTTTTTCAGAACAAGTGTCCCTTTCGTAATTTGTGCAAAATTTATCCTAAACCGCCTTAATCCTCTAAAAGTCGTATATGGCGCATCTAGCACTGGTTCTGGTGCATCAGGCGCCAACTTGCTGAAGAGCGCGTTGTTCTGGGTGGTTTTGGTGCTTCAAGCGCCAACTCTAGCGCATCTACCGCTAAATCTCGGTTAAGTGGTGCTTCTGTTGCCAATATGGCGAACAGGCACCATAATTCCCAAATTTTGTTGTTTTGGCTCCAAATTTTGTCTTTTTTGCTACTTTTTTCTCGAAATGCCTAAAATTGATATATCTGCAATAAAAAAATGAAAATACCCTTCTTTAAAGTGCAATATCACCAAAAATAAAAATATAATGTATACTTAAAACAACATATTATTTTGGTGTAACATGCTTCTATCTTCAAGAGCGGAATCGAGTGGTTAGGCACATGAGGATGGTTGGGGAAGCATATTCTTTNTATGTATGTATGTATATATATATGTATGTATGTATGTATGTATGTATGTATGTATGTATGTATGTACATAAAGGATGATATTAATGCAAGTAAAGGTTCTCCCACTTTATCTTTTTACTATTCCTTGTCGGCACTCTTCACAAGCGAGTGCACTTCCCCTCCTTGATAAATTAATATGATATGCTTATTGTTGCATGTAATTATGAAAAATAATAATCAAGTAAATTGCACCTCAATAACCCTGTTTGATAAAATCATTACGATGGTCATTGTTATTATGACATACAATTTTTCTGGATATGATTATGTCTAATTTAAATTCTACTTTAAAATACAACTTTTTCTTTTTAGCATGAGTCTATATTTAGAATTTAAGTGAGCCTTGTGTGGCCTAAGCAGATTTTAGATGACAGGCCTAAACAAATGAAGATAGAGTAAAGTTAATGAATCAAATAGAATAAAAAGAGTGGGAATGAGAGAGGATAGACTAGGATAAACCCCTGAGATACATGTAATTTTAGGTGATGCTCAACGATGCCCAGTGTACCTATTAGGTAGAGCTAAAGATACCCTAGACTATTAAGTTTGTTTTGTAGGCATAGGCTGGGAAGTTTAAGAGAAAATTTTGGTTACTCAATTGTTACTTTTTTGGGGTCGTGCACTATAGTATCTAGCCGCATCACATTTAGTTATTATTAATTTTTTTGGTTTATTGTGCTTGTATATTTATTTTTTATTATGCACTTAAAAATTATATTTTCTTAAGATTTATTTATTTATCTGTGCATGGTTTAGATATTGCATAGTAGGTTGATATAACTAAAAAAAATTACTAGAATAAAATAAAAAAATAGTCATAGAAAATTAATTAATAAAACTCATCAAACTCCTAAGAATAAAAAAATTATTTATATTTGCATGTTAGACTTTTCCGTTCATGGCATTTCATTAATAGGATAAAAAAGGGCATCTAGTCAGTGAGGATAGTCTCTCTTTCTAAAAGAGTTTGCCTAAAACTTGATTGGCTTTTAAAATTTGATTGTTAATGCATTATATATTAATTATTTGCATATTTTTGTCCATCAAAATGAATTGAACAAATAAAAATATAAGAAAATGTGGAATATCATACACACCAATCATAGTAAAATAGCTCACTTCTAGTAGCCAAGTTGTAACTTTTATTTTCTCTCTTCTAAATAATCAACAATCTTACATATATTAGTAAAAACAATCGTACATACCTTGTATTTTATTAGGATAAACATTTATATTTTTATTACGATTAGGTCGGTTAGTTGGCTACCCTTTTTAGATAAGATTATAAGTCCAATAAAGTCATACTTGAAGAATTGAAAATCATAACTCCATTGTATATTGCTAGACTAAATTTTGAGATCCTATTGGGATAGCAAGTCTCTCATCAGTTCAGGTTTCGAGATAAATATTTTCTCTTTTTCTATATCATATGTCTAACTGCTAGATATTTTTATAATATTGCGTCGTTAAAATAAATGCCCTAATTTTTAATAAAATAAATACATTAAAAAAATCAGGTCTCAATTTTAATAATGTAAATATTAACTTATGATAGTCGAATTACTACTAAGCTTCTTAATATCTAAGCGCTTCATGCATTTCCTCATTTGACATCTGAAAGAACTGTTCCAACTTAAACCTTTTCTTTTCAATTTATATAAAAAAAGTATTAAAAACTATACTTGAAATCTATAGATACGCCACTACTTTAATCAAGTATGTTCTCATGGGATTAACTCTTTTAAGATGTAACTAATTATATGGGGCTTACACCTATAGGGGACATGTACCTTATAATAAAATAAAACCTTTATCTTACTCAAATTAGATAAATAAGAAAAAATTTGTTCATCTAAATTCATAGATTTTAAACTCTTAATATATTTATTANCCTTTAGTATTAACTGGAGTTGTTTTGAATTTTTCTTAAGTTATACTATTATGTTTAAAGAACTTAAATATGAAAGTCTAGAAGTTAAATTATTTACCATAAGTCATATTTTTATGTAGCATAGGAGTTACTGAGGACAAGTAACAAGTAAGTTTGGGAGATTTTGATACACAAAAAATATATGCATTTTTAGACCCATATTTTATACTTATTTTTGGTGTTATTGCACCTCAATGGAAGGTATTTTGATATTTTCTTGCAGGTCATTGATTTTTAAGACTTAAAGCAAAAAGGATGGAATTTAGAGTCAAAATTACGTTTTTGAAGAAGTAATCAGCGCCGACCGTGCCAAGGGCCACACCGACGACGTAGAACAACAGAACAGCTGAAATTTTTACTCAGCGCCGACGGCGCCAACTAGTGCTGACGGTGCCAAAGATGGTTCAGCCCCTGTTTCTAGAAGATTCGATGTATTTGGGTGATTTTTGAAGTGTTTTTGGAGGCACGTCTTGGAGAACCAACCTTGGGCTTTATTTGGGGCCGAAATTCATCTGGAAAGTGACTCCTTTTCACTCCAAGATGTTCCACCATGCTCTATTTTCGTCATTCTCATAATCCATTTTCATTCTACCACCATATTGGAGTCCATTAGTGACTGTTCTTTTATAGTTTAGAGTTCGTGTGGTGAGATTTAATGTGAAAGTTTTTGTAAGAGTGTTGGAGAAGGAGAAAAGTGAGAGATATCTTCTTCCCGCATTTCTAAGGAAATGTTACAAGGGATTTTCTTTGAGCATGAGTTTCAGATGAGTTTTGTTTGTTTATTAGTGTTGTATGAACTTTCTTTTATATATGAAATTTGTGTTTTGTTGTGTCTTTCTCATGAAGTCTGAGTATTTTCCTCTATCTTTCTCCCTACTATGAGATATGGTGAAATGAAGATATAATGTGATGTGCCAATATTAAAATATAAAATAAATTGTGATGATTTTCAACTCTAAACTTAATTTACATTTTGATATGGTCAATTGAATTGTTAAAATATGTTGTGAAACATATGATCCGAGAAATATAGTATGAGTTCTATGTGAGGATCACATTTGATTTCATGGAGGAGAAATTCGTTCATGGAATTAAGTGCAAATAAATGGGGAAATATTCTTTGTTGGGTGTAGAATTGGAGAATCTTTAGAGTGACAAACTAAAATCCCTAATTCGGTCTTAAATTTTAAAAACTAAAGCGAGAGTTAGCCTTCAGGTGAAGGGAAGTGGGAGCTCTGGATTGGGAGTCGGTATCCTTCTAGCCTAGCCACGAATTTAGGAACTAAACCTAGGATTACCCAATGATTTTCTATGCACTGTATCAGGGTAGAGAATTATAATTGCTCTTATTTGGGACAATACATATTATAAACTTTTATCTAATCTCATTTCACCAGAATTTCATTGTAGTGAGAATGATGTTTTTTCACATAAGAAATCTTCATTACATAAACATAGTTAGTAGATTAGTATTTACTTTTTAGACTTTGCATTTCTGTTTTGTTAATAGTTAAGTACATTAATTTTGATAACATCTCAACATTCACAATTAGTGGCAGGGATTTTGTTTGATTTTCTGTAAATTTCCTAGTAAAACTTATCATTTCCAATTTACACTTTCCTCGTGGGATCAATATTTGGGGCTTAAATAGAAAGTCCTTTATTACATGATAATGATACGTTCACTTGCGTAGAGTCCCAATATTAATTGCCTAAAGATATAAATATATTTTGCACAACTTACTTTTCATACAAGGATCAAGTTTTTGGCTTTGTAGTGGTGTCAACTTCATAAATCCTTACATAGAAAAAATGGAGATCAGAGGCAACTCATAGTTATCAGTGTTTTTTGCTTTGAATGTTGTTTGTGTGTGATTAAGAGAATTTTGGGGTAGTATTTTTTAGACTATTATGTTTTAGTAATGATTTTAAGACTTGATTTAGTGATCTAGACATGCTAAAATGAGAATTTAGACATTAAGTTGACTAGTGCAAAATTAAGCACTGCGCTTAAGCGCCAATATTCAGCGTTTAAGCGCGTCAGTTAAAAATCATGTGCAAAATTCTAACTCTAGAAGGTTTAACCACCAATTGGTTGACTAAAACAAGCCAAGGCAGTTTTAGGATGTGCCTAAGAGTTACTAGAGGGATTTAGGCCTATAAATAGAAGGGTTTAGTGAAGGAATTTTGCCCCAAATCATTTTCAGCCCTAAAGTTTAAGAGAGAGAGATTTTGACAAGATGTCTTCATGAGAGATGGATTTGAAGAAGAAGGAAGAGACCATGAGGAAGAAATTTTTTAGTCAGAGTGCACATAAGATGTATAAAGGTTTCTTAGTAGTTAGTATTGAAGGAATATCGAAAAAGATCAACAAAATTAAGATTGTCATGGCTTTACTGGAGACAAAGGTAATTGAGATTCATGCCCATCTAGAGCATATTGGATGGAAATTGAAAATGTAATATGACCATACTAGTTATATAGAGGAAGCAGATAAGGAGATGTATCTTAAACAAAAATGGATAGAAGAAGATAGTATCAGAGCACGTCACCACCGTCTGTTTTATCAACCTTATATTCTGATTGCCCCAGGAGAGACTAATAGAAAACTGAAATTTGTCCCAACAAATGAAGAATGGAATTAAGTTCTATGTTAGATTTTGGCTGTTAGGAGTAGTTGTTTAATGTGTTATGTGTTAAGATTTAAATACTATTTTTGGAGTATATGTTAGTTAGTTTAGTGTTTGTATTTAGAAGGTTTTATCATCCGAGACTATTTGAAGTGAGAACTAAGTGTTATATGTATTTGTACTTTTTGTGAATGGATGTATATGTTTATTTTTGTGAAAATTTGTGTTATTTTTAGTCTCAAATATAATTAGTTATTTTGGAGAATTTTGAGAAAAAGAGGAGTTAAGGGAGAGGAAAATGGCCATTTAAGTGTTATGAGACCATTTAGGGGTGGTATACTTAGGCTTATAGTGCATTTTACTTAAGTTAAAAAATATCAAAAATCGTGCACTGTTGCCTAAGCGCCACACTCTTGCGCTTAAGCGCGATGTAATCCAAGAGGTAGGCGCCTAAGTGCCACTAATACACACTTAAGAGCCGGTTCACNTTGATTTAGTGATCTAGACATGCTAAAATGAGAATTTAGACATTAAGTTGACTAGTGCAAAATTAAGCACTGTGCTTAAGCGCCAATATTCAGCGTTTAAGCGCGTCAGTTAAAAATCATGTGCAAAATTCTAATTCTAGAAGGTTTAACCACCAATTAGTTGACTAAAACAAGCCAAGGCAGTTTTAGGATGTGCCTAAGAGTTACTAGAGGGATTTAGGCCTATAAATAGAAGGGTTTAGTGAAGGAATTTTGCCCCAAATCATTTTCAGCCCTAAAGTCTAAGAGAGAGAGAGATTTTGACAAGATGTCTGCATGAGAGATGGATTTGAAGAAGAAGGAAGATACCATGAGGAAGAAATTTATTAGTCAGAGTGCACATAAGATGTATAAAGGTTTCTTAGTCGTTAGTATTGAAGGAATATCGAAAAAGATCAACAAAATTAAGACTGTCATGGCTTTACTAGAGACAAAGGTAATTGAGATTCATGCCCATTTAGAGCATATTGGATGGAAATTGAAAATGTAATATGACCATACTAGTTATATAGAGGAAGCAGATAAGGAGATGTATCTTAAACAAAAATGGATAGAAGAAGATAGTATCAGAGCACGTCACCACCGTCTGTTTTATAAACCTTATATTTTGATTGCCCCAGGAGAGACTAATAGAAAACCGGAGTTTGTCCCAACAAATGAAGAATGGAATTAAGTTCTATGTTAGATTTTGGTTGTTAGGAGTGGTTGTTTAATGTGTTATGTGTTAAGAGTTGAATACTATTTTTGGAGTATATGTTAGTTAGTTTAGTGTTTGTATTTAGAAGGTTTTATCATCCGAGACTATTTGAAGTGAGAACTAAGTGTTATATGTATTTGTACTTTTTGTGAATGGATGTATATGTTTATTTTTGTGAAAATTTGTGTTATTTTTAGTCTCAAATATAATTAGTTATTTTGGAGAATTTTGAGAAAAAGGAGAGTTAAGGGAGAGGAAAATGGTCATTTAAGTGTTATGAGACCATTTAGGGGTGGTATACTTAGGCTTATAGTGCATTTTACTTAAGTTAAAAAATATCAAAAATCGTGCACTGTTGCCTAAGCGCCACACTCTTGCGCTTAAGCGCGATGTAATCCAAGAGGTAGGCGCCTAAGTGCCACTAATCCACGCTTAAGAGCCGGTTCATGAAATTCGGTTTGCAAACTGTTAAAAGTGAAAAATAAACCCAAAAATCACCATTTTTACTCTTGTTGTCACCTTCAACCTCTCGAGTTTGCAATTTGGAAGTCTAGAGCAAGCCATTTCGTGAAGATTTCTTGGTTGAATTGAGCAAAATTTGCTAGATTTAGATTTCTTGAGGTAAGAGCTTCACTTCTATGTAAAAATTTTGGATTTTCACCATGTATTTTGGAGTACATTTAGAAGAATTAAAAAATCACTATTCATGGTAAAAAA
>JXCR01143036.1:6917-18356 GCA_002079205.1 Phalaenopsis hybrid cultivar | reverse complement strand
GAAGCTTTGATTTATCAGACTATCATTAGTTCTGCCACTGCCGTTACTACTACAGGTCTGGGATTTCCTTCCTTGATCCTTTCTTTATGTGAGCAGGCTGGAGTAAGATATGATAGCTGGGAGGAAGTACTATTGCCTCTAAAGCCAATCAAAAGTGTTAATGTGAAGTCATATTCGAAGCATTCAAGCTCATCAATATTGGAGCTTTGATTTATCAGACTATCATCAGTTCTGCCACTGCCGTTACTACTATAGGTCTGGGATTTGCTTCCCTGATCTTTTCTTTATGTAAGTAGGCTGGAGTAAGATATGATAGTTGGGAGGAAGTACTATTGCCTCTAAAGCCAATCAAAAGTGTTAATGTAAAGTCATATTCAGAGCATTCTACTTTTGGCTGGAGAGGAGGATTTTCAAGGAGTTATGGAATGTCAACGTCTGCTGCATCTACATCTAGACCATCTACCTCACGAGCTTCTACGTCTAGAGGTGAGTCTACGGAAACTCAAACTCAACAATTGCAGAGGATGATGGACAATATCAACTATACTGCAGATAAGGTAAGAAATTAAGAAAGCTTTATAGATCATATTGATGGGTATAATAGAAGAAAAAGTGATTATGAAGAGAAATTTCATTCATATCTGGAAAACCTCATTATGGGTAACCCAAGAGTGCAATTTCCTCCATATCCTAAATACCCTGATTATGAGTCTACAAATATCTGGAATAGTGATGATTCTGAGGATGATGAGCAGGATGACTGAGTTATTTATTTTTATGTTTGTAATGTGTGTTGGACTATGTGGTTTGGATTTGCTTCATTTGCATTTGTGTATTTGTTTAGACTCTGTGATGTGTGAGATTTTTATTTTTTTTAATTGTGTTGTGATATTGTGTTTGTTAATATATTGTTTTAATTTTCTAGGGTAGTAATCNGGTTTGGATTTGCTTCATTTGCATTTGTGTATTTGTTTAGACTCTGTGATGTGTGAGATTTTTATTTTTTTTTAATTGTGTTGTGATATTGTGTTTGTTAATATATTGTTTTAATTTTCTAGGGTAGTAATTATTACTGTTGTGTTGAGTATTGTGTTAGTTAGTTAAGGATTGAACTTGATTCAATGTCTTGTGGAAAATTAAAAATCTTGCTAACTTTAGTTTTAAATTTTAAACTCAGAAAACTACTATCCTGTATTTTTCTTTTATCTTGTTAGTGTGTTTGTTTTTATGTTGAGACATGAAATCAAAGTTAGTGTGTTAATTTGTTTTTTATGTTTGTACCCATTATTTAGAAGTCTATTAAATTTCTACATTTANAACTACTATCCTGTATTTTTCTTTTATCTTGTTAGTGTGTTTGTTTTTATGTTGAGACATGAAATCAAAGTTCGTGTGTTAATTTGTTTTTTATGTTTGTACCCATTATTTAGAAGTCTATTAAATCTCTACATTTAATCAAAAATTAATTTTACTCTTATTTTTAGTTTTATACTTGTATAATTAGGGTATAAAAATTTCTGTAAGCATGTTATTTCAATTTTCATTCCTGCTTATATATATCTGCTACTAAACTGTTTAATCTTGTTAAAAATTTAAGTTTGGGGGGGATGAAAAATATTTTCAAAACTTGAATTTTATTTGTTCTCAAATGAGCTTCAAGTGAATTTGATTTGAAAAGAAAAATATGAAGTTATATTAGGGAAGTAAAATTTGATTATAGAAATGAGTAAGAAAATTCAGTTAAAATTTTGAGTAATGAAGAAAAACTTTCAGTTAAACATTTTTAGTGTAGAAAATGTTAAATATAGTGCAATTATCTTTAGTAAGAAAAATTATATTTTTGAAAAATTTAGAAATTTAGTCTTTGATTTTTAATACTTAAATTTGTTTTGTTAAAAATAACTTTCAAAACTATTATTATTTTTTTAAGTAAAAGATTTATATCAAGACTTTGCTTTTGGAAAGGAGAAGTGTAATTCAAAACCATTAAAGACCTATCCAGATATAATAATCCATGCCTAAAAAGAAAAGAAAAATAAANACTTAAATTTGTTTTGTTAAAAATAACTTTCAAAACTATTATTATTTTTTTAAGTAAAAGATTTATATCAAGGCTTTGCTTTTGGAAAGGAGAAGTGTAATTCAAAACCATTAAAGGCCTATCCAGATATAGTAATCCATGCCTAAAAAGAAAAGAAAATAAAATAAAATAGTAAGGGAGGAGAAGCTTAAGGATTAGTGTCTAATAAAAAATTGGTTCCACATTTGATCTTTTTAAAGTATAAGACTTGAGAAACTCTTAAGCTTAGGGATATGATATAGTAAGTAAAAATATTTTTAATAAAAAAATTTTAAGTAAAGATAATAAAAGGACTAAATTCTAAATTTGGAAAATCTACATATACTTTCTGAATAGATAGAAACTCATATTTTCATATTTCTTAACATTAAAAATTTCTAAACTTTAAGTTGGTCACATTTACTAAATATTTTTTCTAAATTGGACTATTATATTTCTAAATCTAAATTTTAAAATCTCCTAAAGAAACTCATTTACATATCATACTTATTTAGTTTTTAAAGATTGAAGTGTCACTTGAGGACAAGTAGCATTTTAAGTTTGAGANCTAAATTTTAAAATCTCCTAAAGAAACTCATTTACATATCATACTTATTTAGTTTTTAAAGATTGAAGTGTCTCTTGAGGACAAGTAGCATTTTAAGTTTGAGAGATTTTAATACACCTAAAATATATAGTGTTTTTAGACATATTTTTATACCTATTTTTGAGATATTGCACTTTTATGGAAGGTATTTGTGTGTTTTTATTTCAGATACAAGTAAAAAAGGTTAAAAATGCTAAAAAGAGTGAAAAATAATCAAATTTGGAGCAAAAAGNAGTGTTTTTAGACATATTTTTATACCTATTTTTGAGATATTGCACTTTTATGGAAGGTATTTGTGTGTTTTTCTTTCAGGTACAAGTAAAAAAGGTTAAAAATGCTAAAAAGAGTGAAAAATAATCAAATTTGGAGCAAAAACGTGAAAATTATGCTAAATTGTTTTGGCGCCTAAGCGCCGGTGAAACAGAGAAGGTCGCGCCTAAGCGCCAGAGGCTGTCGAATTTTGAAGGGATATTTGAGGCACCTATTGACTAAAGAGCGTGATTATGACCACTAGAAACAAAAATATTATTAAAAGACTTATGAAANAAAAGGTGAAAATTATGCTAAATTGTTTTGGCGCCTAAGCGCCGGTGAAACAGAGAAGGTCGCGCCTAAGCGTCAGAGGCTGCCGAATTTTGAAGGGATATTTTAGGCACCTATTGGCTAAAGAGCGTGATTATGACCACTAGAAACAAAAATATTATTAAAAGACTTATGAAAGGAGGCATCCTTTGGAGAATATATCGAATTGGGACACATTTTGAAGAGTTATCAAGGCACTTCTTAGGGATTTATAAACGAAGAAAGTTAAGAATTTTTAAATTTTTCTTGAAAGTTCTGAAATNATCCTTTGGAGAATATATCGAATTGGGACACATTTTGAAGAGTTATCAAGGCACTTCTTAGGGATTTATAAAAGAAGAAAGTTAAGAATTTTTAAATTTTTCTTGAAAGTTCTGAAAGTTGTTGGAAAGGAGAGAATTTGATTTTCTATCTCTTTTTATTTTTAAAACATTATGATTATATTTTTACCAGTTCTTCATTGACTTTATAAATTGGTAATTTGTATCGTTAAAATCTATTGAGAAACATAATAACCCGAGAGGGCTATGATTTCTCCAACTAGTGAGTACCCCATTTCATCTTGTATAGAGCCGCTGCGATAACTTGAAGGGAGTGCAAATTAAATAGGAAGATAAATTTTGATGGACGTAGAATTAATATTTCTAGGAAAACAGACTAGATTGTTTTATCAATTTGGTCTATATTTTTTTATTGTAAGGGTCCCTAGTAGGTCCTATAGAGAGGGCACAGCGGATAACCTAGAAGTGAGAGACCAAAATTTACTAAGCACTACTACACATGCTGGTGAGATACTCTAAGTTAGCCAATATTCTGTTAAGTATCAAGAGGGGGTAAAGAATAGGAATGNTCAATTTGGTCTATATTTTTTTATTGTAAGGGTCCCTAGTAGGTCCTATAGAGAGGGCACAGCGGATAACCTGGAAGTGAGAGACCAGAATTTACTAAGCACTACTACACATGCTGGTAAGAAACTCTAAGTTAGCCAATATTCTGTTAAGTATCAAGAGGGGGTAAATAATAGGAATTCTCCTATTTGTCACTATATCACATTTGATTTTTAAACATTTAATTCCTACACTAATTATGATCTCATCTCAAGGGGAAAAATATTTTAATTATTTAAGATGTTTCTTAAATTTTACCAGTCTCATTACATTTGGTTTTTATTTAATTTAGTTAATTATAATTTTAGAGTAAATTAGTGAATTTAGGAAAACAAAACTTTTTGAAAATTCCAAACTAAGACCTAATAGTAGTAGACTAGAATTAGGCAAAAAGTTTTCTTACTTCGCTTCTCTGTGGGATCGATACTGGGATTTTTTAAAGAAAGCTCTATATTGCTTGAAACAATATATATACTTGAGTAGTACCCCTAGTGTGTAAACTATTTTCTAAATTTTAATTTATTTCAATTTTGCACACTAGCCGCTAATATAAATTGTGTCAAGTTTTTGGCCATTTTTTGGAAGTTAAGTTACTGAATGTTTTTAGCACCGTTGTCAGGGAATTGTAAGAATTTTAGGAGAATTTTAGTTGATCTCTGACATGCCTAAAAATTACTTACTTTTTCATATATATTTTATGCTCAATTTTAATAATTTTTAATGATATTACACTCTAAAGGAAGGTATTTTGCATATTTTTGGTTTCAGGTACAAGAAATGAACTTTTTGAGAAAATGAAGCCAAAATTGTGCAATTTGGAGTAAAAATGAGCAAGAAAGAAAATTTTGACTTGGCACATTTCAATGTCTTTTTATGCTTAATCTACTTTACATTTCTCAAATATTTTTGAATGAAATTACACCTTAAAGAAAAGTTATTTTCATGCTTATTTTGTAGGAATATCTGTTAGGAACGAAATACAACTAAAATGGGGCAAAACAGAGCTGAAATGGAGCCAAACAAAGCAAAATGGTGGAACAGCTGTAGAGTGGCNTCAATGTCTTTTTATGCTTAATCTACTTTACATTTCTCAAATATTTTTGAATGAAATTACACCTTAAAGAAAGGTTATTTTTATGCTTATTTTGTAGGAATATCTGTTAGGAACGAAATACAACTAAAACGGGGCAAAACGGAGCTGAAATGGAGCCAAACAAAGCAAAATGGTGGAACTGTTGTAGAGTGGTGCATGATGCACCAAACCGACGCATGATGCGCCAAAATCCAGAGAACTAGCACATGATGCGTCATAACTGGTGCATGATGTGCTAGAGATGGCTTTTTGTGGATTAAGGCAGTTCAAAATGAATTTTTAGCGAATTTTCAAAGGGAAACTTGTTATAAACACCCCTTGGAGTGATTCAATGCATCTAGACACTTTAGAAGATTTTTTTATGAAGAGATATGTCTCTTGGATAAATAGACATGTCTTTTGAATTCAAAAGAGTTGGCTTTTTTATAAACTTTTGGTGGGAATTTTGAATTATTTTTAGAGGGAAACAACCTTGTATGAAAGAGGGGAAAGTCTAAAGCTTGACGAGGAGTTTTTGGCGCACGTGTGTGTGTGTGTGAGTGACGTGAGAGTGAGAAGAAGAAAAGAGAGAGAGAGAGAGAAAGTCAAGGGCTTAGAGATTTTCTTCAATGATTGTAAGAGGAGAGGGAATGTGACAGATTTCTTATTCATTACATTTCTAGGAGAGAATTGAGAGTGCTTGTAAGGAGAGAAAGACTTGAAGAGAACTTCTAGGGATTTGCTTAGAAGGATTGTGAGATAAGTTGTGTCTTTTCTTTCTTTTGTTTTGTAAATTTATTTTTATTAATGAAATCTGCATTTTATCGTATTATTCTCATGAATTCTGAGTAGTATTCTTTATCCTTCTCCCTACTTTGAGATATGATTTTGTGAAGAATTGATTTTATTTTATACAGTTTTAAATGTCAATAACTTGTGATGATTTGAACCCAGATTTTTATTTACTTTTCAATTTGGCAAATTGAAATGTTAAAATGTGTTGAGAAACATATGTTTTGAAAGAGCTATGATTTCTACAACATGGGGAGAATCACATTTAATTTCATGAGAGAATATTTCATTCATGGGGTTGAGTGAAAATAAATAGGGAAATACTCTTTATTGGATGCAGAATTGGACATTTTAAGGTGATAGATTAAAACGTCCAATTTATTTTAGTTGACTGAAAACTGATGCGAGATTGTCAGTACTGAGGTTAGGGAGTAGTGGGAGCTCTAGAGTGGCGGTCGGTATTCTTCTAGCATAACCACAAAATTAGGGATCAAACTCTGGAACAGTCAGCGTTCTTTATGCAATCGGNGATGCGTCATAACTGGTGCATGATGTGCTAGAGATGGCTTTTTGTGGATTAAGGCAGTTCAAAATGAATTTTGAGCAAATTTTGAAAGGGAAACTTGTTATAAACACCCCTTGGAGTGATTCAATGCATCTAGACACTTTAGAAGGTTTTTTTATGAAGAGATATGTCTCTTGGATCAATAGACATGTCTTTTGAATTCAAAAGAGTTGGCTTTTTGATAAACTTTTGGTGGGAATTTTGAATTATTTTTAGAGGGGAACAGCCTTGTATGAAAGAGGGGAAAGTCTAAAGCTTGAAGAGGAGTTTTTGGCGCACGTGTGTGTGTGTGAGTGACGTGAGAGTGAGAAGAAGAAAAGAGAGAGAGAGAGAGAGAGAGAGAAAGAGAAAGTCAAGGGCTTAGAGATTTTCTTCAATGATTGTAAGAGGAGAGGGAATGTGACAGATTTTCTTCAATCAAACTCTGGAACAGTCAACGTTCTTTATGCAATCGANTTGTATGAATGAGAATGTAATTCATATGAATTAGTGCAAATAAATAGGGAACTAAACTTTGAAGGGTGTAGATTTAGAGGACTTTAATGTGACGGGTTAAAGCCCCAAACTTGGTTTATTTNAAGGAGGCATCCTTTGGAGAATACATCAAATTAGGACACATTTTAAAGAGTTATCAAGGCACCTCTTGAAGAATTATAAAAGAAGGAAGTTGAGACTTTTTAAATTGTGTTTGAAAGTTCTGAAAAGTGTTGGAAAANGATTTATAAAAGAAGGAAGTTGAGACTTTTTAAATTGTGCTTGAAAGTTCTGAAAAGTGTTGGAAAGGAGAGAGTTTCTGAGAGATTTTCAGGCATCACTAATTTACTTTATCTTTTTTATTTTTAGTTTTATTGTGAAAGTCAAGAGTGTTGTAAAAGAGAAGAGATTCAAAGGAAATTCAAGAGTTTGGTGGAGGATTTGAGAAAAGTTTTTATCTTTGTTTTTATACTAATTTTGGTTTTAATCGAGGCTTCTTATTAGTTTGACAATGATTTCTACTTTTAAACTAAAGTGTGGTTTTGTTTTGTCCATGGATTCCAAGTAGTTTTCTTTATCTTTCTCCTAAAAATGATAAGTAGTTAAAGTTTANTTCAAGAGTTTGGTGGAGGATTTGAGATAAGTTTTTATCTTTATTTTTATACTACTTTTGGTTTTAATCGAGGCTTCTTATTAGTTTGACAAAGATTTTTACTTTTAAACTAAAGTGTGGTTTTGTTTTGTCCATGGATTCCAAGTAGTTTTCTTTATCTTTCTCCTAAAAATGATAAGTAATTAAAGTTTAGATGGAAGTTGTGGAGAGTGTTGATCCTTAATGTTGGAATAAGTTGTGATGATTTAAATCCATGTACTTCATTTACTTCTTGATTTGGTCTATCCATATGTTAAAATTTGTTGTGAGAACATGTAAGAACCAGGCTGGTATTGTTTCAGTCAACAATTGGAAAAAATCACATGAGATTGTATGAATGAGAATGTAATTCATATGAATTAGTGCAAATAAATAGGGAACTAAACTTTGAAGGGTGTAGAGTTAGAGGACTTTAATGTGACAGGTTAAAGCCCCAAACTTGGTTTATTTTTAGGTTCTGATATGAGATGTTAGCCCCCAGGTGGAGGGAATCGAGGGAACTCTAGAGTGAGAGCTAGTATCTTCAGAGATGTTAGCCCTCAGGTGGAGGGAATCGAGGGAACTCTAGAGTGAGAGCTATTCCCTGCCTAGCGATGCTAGCCCCCGGGTGGAGGGAATCGAGGGAACTCTAGAGTGAGAGCTGGTATCTTCCCTGCCTAGGCGGTCTTCAGAACTATTCAAACTTTAAATTAGTCAATGTTCTTTATAACATCTCTGCCTAGCCGGTCTTCAGAACTATTCAAACTTTAAATTAGCCAATATTCTTTATAGCATCTCTAGTAAGGGTAAATAGGTTATGATACGAGATGTTAGCCCCCAGGTGGAGGGAATTAATGGAACTCTAGAGTGAGAGATGGTATCTTCCCTACCTATTAGCCTTGAGGTGGAGAGAATCGAGGGAACTCTAGAGTGAGAGCTAGTATCTTCCCTGCCTAGCGATGCTAGCCCCCGGGTGGAGGGAATCGAGGGAACTCTAGAGTGAGAGCTGGTATCTTCCCTGCCTAGGCTCGAGATGTTAGCCCCCAGGTGGAGGGAATTAAGGGAACTCTAGAGTGACAACTCGTATCTTCTCTGCCTAGCCGATCTTCAGAACTATTCAAACTTTAAATTAGCCAATGTTCTTTATAGCATCTCTAGTAAGGGTAAGAATATTATTGCTCCTATTTGGCACAACACAATTTACATACTTCCACAACATAATTCCTATACTTATTGTCGATTCATGATAAGGAGAAAGATATTTTCATATCAACTANGTAAGAATATTATTGCTCCTATTTGGCACAACACAATTTGCATACTTCCACAACATAATTCCTATACTTATTGCCGATTCATGATAAGGAGAAAGATATTTTCATATCAACTGCTTCTTTTACATAAACTCAAGTTATCTTTAGAAGTTTTACTGTGTCAAAATATCAAAAATACCAAAAAGAATTGAATTTTATTTATTGAGAAAATATTTAAAGTTTAAGTAATTGTCTTTTTAAAAATAGAAAGTTTGTGCATATTGCATATTTCCCTATGGGTTCGATATTAAGGTCCTAATAAAAAAGTTATAGATTACTTGTTAACGATACATATACTTGTGTAGTATCCCAATATATATAAATTAAAAAGTTAAATTCTTATTTTCTGCAGGATCAAGTTTTTGGTTCTGTTGTAAAGTAAGATATCATAAGTGAAAAAGATCATTAAAGTCATTGTTATACTGTTGCATACAGACATTCGAGATCATATACTCATTGTAAAGGAGAATGATACTTTCTTAAATTTTAACTCTTCATCACAAAACAAATATGAATGATATTAATATGAAAATTGAGAAAATCACTAGAAGAATATTAGATCTATAAAGAAATATAAGGAACAAGGATATGAATCAATCTGAAAATGAAGAGCTGAAAGAAAAATTTAAATTTGAGGACTTTGTAGGAATCCACAGATCTGGAAAAGATTGGGTGATTGATCAAGGATTTCTTAAACAGAATTTTGATCCAGGTGGAATCATTTGTTGGGCTGACGATTTTAAACAAAGTGCTTTATAGGAGGCAACCCATTGTTATTAGTGTGGTTTGATTTAGTGTGCTTGAGAGTTATGATTGTTAGTATTGTATTGTGTTTGTTTAAGTGTGGATTGATTAGTTTAATTGATGATTGGTAGATGTTTGGATTGTTAGTGGTTTTATTTGATTTTTGTGTTTCATGAGGGAGGTAATTCATTAACTTCTTATTATGGATAGACTTATATATTCTCTTATAGTAGTTGGATTGACGAGTCCACTACGACTCGGATCTCACTCGGACTTAAGTTTTACAAGAGACATCATTTATTTTAACAACAACAATTCCATCTCAAATTTGTTACTTATTGTTGACCTCACTTTTGGTTGAGGTCTAGAAAACTTCTTTAGTAGCCTAGGTCTAGCANTAAACTATGAAAATTATGGGGTCAGTTTGACTTCATCTTTTTCAAAATTAAATTTTTTTAAAATGTCCTTCCAAAGCATTTCAATTCTGATGACCGACAGCTTCTTACGGGCAAACCCCACACCAAAAATAGTGCCGACNAAAAAGATCATTAAAGTCATTGTTATACTGTTGCATACAGACATTCGAGATCATATACTCATTGTAAAGGAGCATGATACTTTCTTAAATTTTAACTCTTCGTCACAAAACAAATATGAATGATATTAATATAAAAATTGAGAAAATCACTAGAAGAATATTATATCTATAAAGAAATATAAGGAACAAGGATATGAATCAATCTGAAAATGAAGAGCTGAAAGAAAAATTTAAATTTGAGGACTTTGTAGGAATCCACAGATCTGGAAAAGATTGGGTGATTGATCAAGGATTTCTTATACAGAATTTTGATCCAGGTGGAATCATTTCTATAAGGATTTCTTAAAAGATTGGGTGATGTTAAACAAAGTGCTTTATAGGAGGCAACCCATAGTTATTAGTGTGGTTTGATTTAGTGTGCTTGAGAGTTATGATTGTTAGTATTGTATTGTGTTTGTTTAAGTGTGGATTGATTAGTTTAATTGATGATTGGTAGTTGTTTGGATTGTTAGTGGTTTTATTTGATTTTTGTGTGTCATGAGGGAGGTAATTCATTAACTTCTTATTATGGACAGACTTATATATTCTCTTGTAGTAGTTGGATTGACGAGTCCACTACGACTCGGGTCTCACTCGGACTTAAGTTTTACAAGAGACATCATTTATTTTAACAACAACAATTCCATCTCAAATTTGTTACTTATTTTCTCTGATTTTGTTTTCATTTGATAGGATTAGTTAACCTATTTGATGAGTAACATGTGGATGAATTTACACTATCCTTACAACTACTAGAGGTGCTAAATTAAGGGATATGGTGATGCATGGGGTTGGTGCTCGAGAACCAATATATCAGGGATAATCTTATCTTTGATATTAGAATCTATAAAATCATTTATAAGTACACAATATATTTATGTAGTGATTCCGTTAGAAATTGGAAATAACTGAGATCCATTGAGTTAAAGGAGAATTGACCTAATTTATCATGTGTGTTTGTGTTATAATAATATAAAGATTTTGAGAACACATAAATATATATATTCCTATGTCGACACCTGTTCTACTTGTTAGACCTTTCTTTTCATTTTATCGAGCATGTTTTAGTTTAGGCTTACTTTNCAAAAATGGCCAAATTACCAAAATGCCCCTCCATGACTTAAAAATCTAAAAAT
>JXCR01143035.1:537595-599586 GCA_002079205.1 Phalaenopsis hybrid cultivar | reverse complement strand
AAAACTAAACATTATACAAACACAATATTTCACTAACACATCACAATACTAAATAAAAATAATTATAAATACATTAAAATGCAAATATAAAAATCACATCACATTACAATTTTATAAAATACTAATCAAAGTTTATTATAAGTACACATGCAAATTTCAAACTACAACACTAAACATTATAACAATAATTAAAAATTATCTAACTACAAACATAAAAAAATATATAGAACAAAATGAAAGTACAAACAAACATACATTTATCTCTATCACAAAATTACAAAATAAAAGTACATCAATCACTATCATATATCAAAATCCCATACTATATCCTCATCTCTCTGGTTAGCAGGTGGATTGGGCTGATACTGAGTATAACAGGGGCATTCAAGAAAAGTAACATCAGGCTCACCTCTGTAGTGTCGAGCCTGAGCTTCATAGTAAGCTATTCTCAAAGTCAGAATGCCCAGGCTCACCTCTGTAGTGTCGGGCCTGAGTTTCGTAGTAAGCTATCTCAAAGTCGGAATGTTTCTGTAGGTACTCACTATCATAATCATGTCTACGTTCTAATCCCCCAATTCTTTCATTTATTTTCTCTATATTCTTTTGCTGCAAGGTTAACTCATTCATTAAATCATGAAGGGTTGGAAAACTAGAGGAAGGAAGGTCATAACTAGTAGAGGGGATATCTCTACTAGTAGAAGGTTCTTTACTCCTACTCCCAGATCTCCATCCTTCATGGGATTCATATGTCTTTAAATTAGATTTACTAATGGGTTTCATAGGGTAAACCCATCTTTATCATCTCCAGCTTCAACTCCAGAAAGTTGCTAAAGTGCATAAATGAGGCCAAGATGTCCCAGACCTCCCCTTGATTAACACCTTGACATGGTCAAAATATTCTTATAAATAATTCTCTCCACATTTATAGTCTGATTGTTCTGAATACAAAAATTTAGAACTAAATTATAAAATATCTCTTGTTACCTCACTATGGTGAAAGGTAGATAACTGAGTAGAGAAAAAAAATAGTGCCACACTTTAGATGTGGCATTCAACAAGGAAGTAGAAAAATTAACCGTTCTCACTACTTTATCTTCCATGTCCCTTTCCCATTAGTGAGAAAGTTAATGACATCGTTCAGTGGGCCTTCCATTGTACTGAAGGTTTCATAATTGCAGATATAGGAGTCTGAGACTTCATAAAATGAGTTAATGCGGGCGGCACTAAACTCAACAGAAAACCCTCTTACTTGAACGGTTCCATCCTTAGAATAGAACGCATTGGCATATAATTCTTTCACAACATTCACAACAGCCTTATTGGTAGTATAATAGAAATTTTCCCACCTCAGTTCGGTAATAACTCATTCAACTTCTCCTCCCGGACTCTCGAAAACACGNATTCTTAGGGATAATTGAGACATCAGTGTTCACTGAGCATTAAGGGTATTTACAGGATAAATTATTAAGCAAAATAATAAGTTTAAAAGAACTCGGGACTTTTCACCAGGCAGCGAGAAAGCAGCACGGACCTGCTTCTTTCTCTAGATCTGTTGGATACCTCGGAGATCTAATAAATTTAATATATTTCACTTGATAAAATCATTCTTAAATTGATAAAATAGGGACCCACCAAGATATGGCTTAGGGTTAGGTAAGTCACCAAAATTTTACTTCCCTTTTCATATAAACTGCCTTAACATGCCTTTTGAGTTTCAGGTGGTGGAATGAGAAGACTCGCCAGGTACGCTTTTACAGTTTTGAGCGTCGTCATTCTTGTACTTTCATACTATACTTTTATACCTACAAACTTGCATGCTAAACAATGACGCCACTCTGCATGAAGACTAAAACTATCATGATAGCCACAAAACCAAAACATAAACTATAAAATTCACCGCCACAACATTCAAAATATAAAATAACTCAAAATTTAATCACAAACATCACACAAAAATACAACTGCAACTAAATTAAGACATCTCTATCGGATGATCAGGAATCCCTCGGTGGAGGTAACCTACGATAAATAACAAAGCTTCCCACGGTCTAATGAAATTTTGGAACTCATTAAGTTGAGTTTAGTAAGTTAATTTGGACTAAGTGAATCTAATAGAAAATAGTGGTGTCAGAACGAGGGAACCGTAGGATCCAAACCGGTGTCACTTTAAGATGTAATTAACTATAGGGGCTTGCCCTTATAGGAAGCATGTCCGAACCCAGCTTATTATAAACCCTATTTGATTCTTTATATTAAATAGGAGAACTTGTTGGCAAATTTAAAGGTTTCACAAACCAAACAAATGTCATATATTCCTTAGTTTATTTGATCAAGCCTCATCCTCAAGTCTTGTGTTTATCCTTCGAGATAGATATAGGATTTGAGGTACAGTGCTCTTTCATTTAAACTATGAAAAATATGGGGTTGGTTTGATTTCATAATTTTCTAAAACTAAATGTATATGTAAATTAAAATGTCATTCCAAACTGGGCGACGGGATTTCGATTCCAGTGATCGACAGCTTCTTACGGGCAACTCCTCCAACCACAAAATAACGCCGATAACTTTTGGAGACTCCACTTGGGATAAGGTTATCTCTCCACACAAATCAAGAAATTTTATTTTCACACATCGATATTGTGTTCATGTCCCTCTTGGACTAAATTACCCTTGCTATGTTGGCATACTTTACCCATTTTGTCTTGGGAAGGTACAACCAACTCTTTGGACTTCAGAACTAGCTGTTCAATCACCTTTGAACAGTGGGGTTCAGAAGGCCATTAAGGACTCCATAAATTTTCTTGTGGGGTCGGACCCCCAATAGGTGTATCGGTGGACTAGTTCCACTTCGGCATTTTCTACCATTAAATAGGTCCCGCACTGGGTCCGGAAATACTTCATATATCCCTTCCAAATTAGATTTGTTATTTCGCAAATTAAACCAAATTGTGTTGTGCTGCACGCACTTTGAAATTTTATTATATTAATTAAATTTTATACTTTTTTTAAACAAAGATGTTAAAATACTTCATATCTCCCTTCCAAATTAGATTTGCTATTTTGCAAATTAAACCAAATTGTGTTGTGATGCGCACACTTTGAAATTTTCTTGTATTAATTAAATTTTACACTTTTTTTGAACAAAGATGTTAAAATACCCTTAAATTAAGACCCGCCCGGTCTACAGATCAACCTCTACTTTCAGTGCTTGAACTAAAAATTATGAGATTTTGGCCATATATCTAACTCTGAAAACTTTCTGTTTTCAAGCCCGCTGCAATGGCTTACCCAACGCTGACCTTTTCCTGCAACCTGCCAATTGACCGTAGCACCCGTGACATCGCTCCCACCATCAAGTTTGGGGCACGATTCAAAGATCTTGAGGTTATCCTCGGGAGAGCCCCATTCGTGGTAATGAAGATCACCACTCCAAAAATGCAGGAGCCGTTTGCAGAATTTAACCTGAACTACCTTCAAGACTTCCCTACCTGCATAAAGTCTAAAACTGTTGTCGTCGTAGTATCCGCCAAACCTACTAGCCCTACTACTGCTAAGGGGAAGAAGTGATGATTATTGAGGATCCGACCGAGGGATTAACTGTCTCACCACCGGTGTTTAAAATCGGATCAAGTTCAAGGATTGTACTGCTTACCCAAACTCAAAGGAGGAACCATAACAGAAAAGTACAGGGGGCCATTAAAGCCCAGACTCTTAAGGAAACACCCGTTGAGAAGAAGCCTCATCAAGCTGAAGAAGTGTTACCATAAATTTATCCACTCCTGAAAGGAAGTAGATTCCATCCTCTGACAGATACCAAGGGATATGAGAGTATCCAAAGGATCGCTACCGTATTAACGTTGCTTCATGGACATGGTGAGGAGAGAAAGAAGTTCACACCTATCACTCGAGTCAGTGGAGTTTTCAGGAGGCTTGCTACCAAAGAAGGATTTTCGGTTAGTGAGTAACTTAAACTTGTGGGAGATGTAATTTCTCCTCGCATGAAGAAGGAAATTTTGAAGGGCGTGAAATCTGCCAGACAGTCCCACGAGATAACTAGAGTGCCACATACTTGTATCCATGTTTAGTTTTGTTTAGGGAATAGTGTTGATACCACAGTGATTACTACTTATTATACTGCCACCAGAACCGCAGGCCGTTGGCCGTTTAAGTCGAGACTGTGTCCGGAGATCTTACCCATCACCCATTATGGAGACATTCCTATAATCCCAAAGACAAAGACAAGACGATTACCTAGAACTGTAGCCGGTCTACACCACGGAGCATACTTTCCCTCGACATACTGATGTTTCTACTAAGGCGCTCCATCCTGAGACATCACTATCAAAAAAGGAAAAGGTACGGATACCCAAGGTCACATACTGATGTTTTTATGATCTGCAGGACAGAAAGCAAAACCATTGTCAGTAATATCTGACATTGTCGTGACAATAGCCAGTGAGATGGAGGAACAAATAGAGGATGTTCATCAGGGTCCTCCAGATCATAAAGCGATCAAGGAATCGATATTCGAGGGGAAAGTTGAGAAACTCCGGATCGAGATTTCCGAGTTAGCTTGATAGCACAGAGTTTTCATCGATAATGATAATGAAAAATTTGATTATAATGATTACTTAGAGGAGGATTTCATGGATGTTCATGTGATCAAAACTAGAACCACCACATCTAGTCGTGAGGCTTAACCTCACACCCAAGAGAACGCCATAGATGAGCTGTGCAGGGTTATCCTCATAAAGGATGAACAGGTTAGTCTAATGGAGAAAAGAGTATAAGAGATGACTGCAGCTATGACCGCCATGGCCACCATTCAGGGGCAATCACAAGCACCGCAATTGGCTCCTCCAGAGATTAATCAACCAGAAATCATGCACATTATAGATAAAAGAAGAGAGGCTACTTCAACAAATAAAGATCAGCAACCAAAGAAAGATTCTCCATCAAGTGCCATGCCAGAAAAGAAGTTCAAGCAAATGGATGAACAAGTGCGGGACGCCTTAGCCCAATCTAAGGGTGGTGCATCAATTTTGAAGATAGACCTTACACGGAGGAGTTTGATGCTGTGCCTTTCCCCAAGGGTTTTGTGGCCCCAAAATTCAAGATATTTGATGGGACTAGAAATCCCAGACAGCATATAGTACATTTCTGAGCCAACTGTGGCAACACGAGAAATAATGAAGTTCTAATCTGTCAGCAGTTTGTCAGCAGCTTGTCAGGAATTTCTTTCAAATGGTACGTTGACTTGCCCAACAGGTCAGTTAAAATCTTATTTGAATTAGAACAATTTTTTGTGAGAAGATTTGTCGGGGCACAACTCCATGTGTCTATTGAAGAGCTCATGATAGAAAAGCAAAAACCTAGCGAAACTATGGTAGACTATATTTTGAGGTGGAGAAACCTTAGCATGAAATGTGAATCTCAGCTACTGGAACATCATGTGATTGAAATTCTACTCAAGAGAATTTATGGGTCAGTAGCTTTCCTTCTTAAGGGACTCACCATCAAATCCTTCGAGAAGCTACTCAGTAAAGCTAGCAGTCTTCAAGAATAAATAATGCACATGGAGCCACCTGAAAAGGCCTAGGTGACCAAAGTGATTGAGAAGAAATTAGGAGTAGTAATGACCGTCGACAAAGGAAAACAGACGATAAAGATATAAGCAGAACAGCTTCGCCAGTCTTCTTCACAGTATTCTCAGAAATAGAATAATCAATCCAACCAGCGGCCGCCTCAAGAGGGATCACCTCGAACAGGGGATAAAAGAATATCCCTGTTGGAGCGACAAAAAATTATGTATTCTCTTAAGGATGAAGTTATACCTAAAATGCTCAGGAGTTTGATGAAGAAGCCAGAATTTAAATTATCGGATCCAAAGAAGCCCAAAGAGGTGGATAAGAAGAACGCACCAAATTATTGCCCATACCATCGGTTGCTTGGGCACACTATAGAAAAATTCTTCATCTTTAAAGACTAGCTCAAGAGAAAAGTCAAGGAAGAGAACGTAACAATCCCGAAAAAATATTTAAAAGAACCTAAAAAAGGTTCCATAAACATGATTTCAGCTGAGCCAATCCCCCCAATTGATCCGTATGTCAAAATAGATGGATGGAATACAACTTAGGATGAACTCAAGAGGGTCCTTAATCAAATACAGGATTCATCAAAACAAACTTCAATGAATACCGAAGAAGATGGAATGAGGTCTGGAGCAAATCATCCAAGAAAATACTGAACAAGATTCAGTCTGCATCAAGACAAACCTCCATTCAGAGTCCGTAGCATACCAAGCCCGAAATGAAGGATTTGTTAGGAGATCCATCGTCGTCAAGGACAAAGAAGAAGAAGAGAAGTGTCACTACAAAGATTCATAGCACGGGGGGTAGGATAGGGGCTGCCTCTACTAGATTGGTTGTCTCGGATTCGGGGAAGAAAATCCTCAAACCCTTGACTTTGTATGATTATCTTTTTGTCCCTCCGGAATCTTATGAATATAATGATTGTGATTTCGGCTACATTTTAACTATTTTTGGTGATAACATAACTGATTTTGACCGATATAGCTTCAATCTCGATTCCCAAAATGATCCTCAAATCGTACTCGTGTCCGATGAACTCATGGTCAAGTCCAAAGAAGACATCAATAATATCACTTACGATAGCACCGATAACGAGGAGCCAATTCTCGAGCATCACGGTACNGATTACTATATATGGATAGCCTTTAATAATTTTGAACTTCACTTTTCTTTCCCTAAATTTAAAACTCAAAGCTTTCCTTCACCTTATAAGTATTTCATAGCTTTTACATCATTGAGCCCCAATCTTTTCTTCCCAAATGAATTTTTAAGATTCTTAATATTTCAAAATATAATTTTCTTTACTTTAAAGAGTTAACTATAGTTTTATTCTCTTATACTAAATATCTTACTCTACAAAATTAATTTTTCTTACAAAAATATTCCCTTAAATCTACCATAATATTTATATATCTACAAAATATAGTTATCAGAATTAAATTCACTACCAAAATCATTTTAATAATTTTTGAAAATATTTAAATCGAGAACATATAATAGTTAATATTTTTCTTCCCTCCCCTAAACTTAAATTTTTCAATATGGAATGATACAGGTGGAAGAAAAAAATTCTAAATATAAATCATACCTCAGTACTTTAGGCATTTTCATCTTTCTGAAATTTATGTAGTTCCTTCTCAAAATTTTCACTTTAACTAGTCTGTAATATTATGAGTTTTCTATGTAGATAAAGCATTAGAGAATTTTGCTGGGTAATGAAATTTTGAAATAAGTACAAAACTAAATATTATACAAACACAGTATTTCACTAACACATCCACAATACTTGAAATTTTGAAATAAGTACAAAACTAAACATTATACAAACACAATATTTCACTAACACATCACAATACTAAATAAAAATAATTATAAATACATTAAAATGCAAATATAAAAATCACATCACATTACAATTTTATAAAATACTAATCAAAGTTNATTCCCTTAAATCTACCATAATATTTAAATATCTACAAAATATAGTTATCTGAATTAAATTCACTACCAAAATCATATTAATAATTTTTGAAAATATTTAAATCGAGAACATATAATAGTTAATATTTTTCTTCCCTCCCCTAAACTTAAATTTTTCAATATGGAATGATACAGGTGGAAGAAAAAAATTCTAAATATAAATCATACCTCAGTACTTTAGGCATTTTCGTCTTTCTGAAATTTATGTAGTTCCTTCTCAAAATTTTTACTTTAACTAGTCTGTAATATTATGAGCTTTCTATGTAGATAAAGCATTAAAGAATTTGTTGGGTAATGAAATTTTGAAAAAAGTAAAAAACTAAACATTATACAAACACAATATTTCACTAACACATCACAATACTAAATAAAAACAATTATAAATACATTAAAATGCAAATATAAAAATCACATCACATTACAATTTTATAAAATACTAATCAAAGTCTATTATAAGTACACATGCAAATTTCAAACTACAACACTAAACATTATAACAATAATTAAAAATTATCTAACTACAAATATAAAAAAATATATAGAATAAAATGAAAGTACAAACAAACATACATTTATCTCCATCACAAAATCACAAAATAAAAGTACATCAATCACTATCATATATCAAAATCCCATACTATATCCTCGTCTCTCTGGTTAGCAGGTAGATTGGGCTGATACTGAGTATAACAGGGGCATTCTGGAAAAGTAACATCAGGCTCACCTCTGTAGTGTCGAGCCTGAGCTTCATAGTAAGCTATTCTCGAAGTCAGAATGCCAGGCTCACCTCTGTAGTGTCGGGCCTGAGTTTCGTAGTAAGCTATCTCAAAGTCGGAATGTTTCTGTAGGTACTCACTATCATAATCATGTCTACGTTCTAATCCCCCAACTCTTTCATTTATTTTCTCTATACTCTTTTGGTGCAAGGTTAACTTATTCATTAAATCATGAAGGGTAGGGAAAATAGAGGAAGGAAGGTCATAACTAGTAGAGGGGATATCTCTACTAGTAGAAGGTTCTTTACTCCTACTCCCAGATCTCCATCCTTCATGGGATTCATATGTCTTTAAATTAGATTTACTAATGGGTTTCATAGGGTAAACCCATCTTTATCATCTCCAGCTTCAACTCCAGAAAGTTGCTAAAGTGCATAAATGAGGCCAAGATGTCCCAGATCTCCACTTGATTCACACCTTGACATGGTCAAAATATTCTTATAAATAATTCTCCCCACATTTATAGTCTGATTGTTCTGAATACAAAAATTTAGAATAGATCTATCCCTTGTTACCTCACTATGGTGAAAGTTAGATAACAGAGTAGAGAAAAAAAAAAGTGCCACACTTTAGATGTGGCATTCAACATGGAAGTAGAAAAATTAACCGTTCTCACTGCTTTATCCTCCATGTCCCTTTCCCATTAGTGAGAAAGTTAATGACATCGTTCAGTGGGCCTTCCATTGTACTGAAGGTTTCATAATTGCAGATATAGGAGTCTGGGACTTCATAAAATGAGTTAATACGGGCGGCACTAAACTCAATAGAAAACCCTCTTACTTGAACGGTTCCATCCTAGGAATAGAACACATTGGCATATAATTCTTTCACAACATTCACAACAGCCTTATTGGTAGTATAACATAAATTTTCCCACCTCAGTTCGGTAATAAATCATTCAACTTCTCCTCCCGGACTCTCGAAAACACGATCTTGTGTACATTTCTTCCCTTGAAATATTGAAGTAAATCTTGACTGAGGCTTTGCATTGATGAAGCGAGACTCTTCAAACTCAAGTCGCCTCTTTTGTCACAGAGCCATTTCAATCTAATCAAAATTATAAAAAAATTCCAAAATACACTTCAAATACTCAAATAATGGCTTCCAAGAGGGACTCTAAGAGTTCAAAACTAAGTTCCATGAATTTGTTCCAAATATTTTCTCCACATTTAAATTTTTTCGAATCTCCTCAATGTGGAAGAAATTCAAGGCAAAAATCAAATATTTTTAGGTTGGAGTGAAGATCTTACCGAGAGATGATAAAATATGGTGTCTAAAAGCCTTGAAATCACCACAAATCCAAGATCTTCAAGCCCTAGATCGAAATTTTCATTTTTTTAAGAGGATGGGGATGATGAATAGTGGCAGTTAAATGGTCAAAATCGCAGTTAAAAGTGTTTTTCGGGATCTCGACGTCAGCGAGGTCGTCAGCACCGTCGGCGAGCTTTATTGAATTAAATAGCCTAATTTATTAACTATTAAACTTCTAACCCCTCTAACATTAGTAGAAGGTGTTAATTTAGATATAACTTGAATTTTTGCGGGGTCTACTTCCATACCATTTTCTGAAGTTTTATGCCCTAACACAATTCCTCCTGCAACCATAAATTGACATTTCTCCCAATCTAGAACTAAATTATTTCTTTCGCATAACTCCAAAACTTTTTCAAGATAATTTAACATTGCGTCAAATGATGTTCCAAATACAGAGAAATCATCCATAAACAGTTCTATTCCATCATCAATTAACGTACTAAATATAGACATCATACATCTCTGAAATGTTGCAGGTGAGTTACATAATCCGAAAGGCATTCTTCGAATAGCAAAAGTTCCAAAAGGACTAGTAAATGTTATCTTTTTTTGATCCTCAAGAGCAATAAGAATTTGATGATNAAAAAAATTCCAAAATACACTTCAAATACTCAAATAATGGCTTCCAAGAGTGACTCTAAGAGTTCAAAACTTAGTTCCATGAATTTCTTCCAAATATTTTCTCCACATTTTAAATTTTTTTGGATCTCCTCAATGTGGAAGAAATTCAAGGCAAAAATCAAATATTTTTAGGTTGGAGTGAAGATCTTACCGAGAGATGATAAAATATGGTGTCTAAAAGCCTTGAAATCACCACAAATCCAAGATCTTCAAGCCCTAGATCGAAATTTTCATTTTTTTAAGAGGATGGGGATGATGAATAGTGGCAGTTAACTGGTCAAAATCGCGATTAAAAGTGTTTTTCGGGATCTCGACGTCAGCGAGGTTGTCAGCACCGTCGACGAGCTTTATTGAATTAAATAGCCTAATTCTCAGAAAAAATCTTCCGTCGGCAGCGTCGATGGCGCCGTCAGCGAGATTTTTAAAATTAGTTCAATTTCTAGATTTTTACAATTTCGATCAATTTCAAACCTTATCGACATCCGTTCAATCATTCTAGACCTAGTTTTAAGTGATTAAATGTTGTACTAACACAAATAAACATCACAATTATATATAAAATCTAAGGGTTACAATACACGTTACACAACACACATAAGTTTTGTATTTTCTCAACCATAATACATCAATTCAGTGTCGCAATCCAAGCCACGACACTCTAAATGCTGAAAACAAATATTTTATGCTCAACCTCAACTATATTGAGATTTAAAAGAAAAGTTTGAAAATAAAGCAAACACATAAGTTCAAATCAAATTACACACATAGACATATAAGTAGTAAAGTAAATTTACTACTCCTACGATTTAGTGATTGTTTCTCCTCTGATATTGCCCATCGATTGAACATGAACGAAGAAGTTATAGAAGGGTTGGTATGGGAAATCTTCAGTAGAGTCCTCTTATATCAATCCCATCTTTCTCTTCAACCGTACTTCTTTGGTGGAGTCCTCTTCTATCAATCCCATCTTCCTCTTCAATCATATTAAACTTCCTTTAAATGTCCAGAGTGATCAAAATGCTCTTTCATCCTCCAGTCTAGATGATCAAAAAAATCAGAGATATTATGAATTGCATTCATAACATTTTGTACCTCTTTCTCCAGCTTTATGATTCTGTGCAAGATCACTAGTGTCTTGTCCAAAACTAGAGGCTGGATAGGAAGTGAATTCTGAGACAATTGATCCGTAATAATAGTCATATCATTCTCATCTTCATTGGTTGAGAACTTCAGAATTGGGTCCAAAAGCTTTCAAGGTAGAAGTACATTTTCCCAATTCTCATAAGATACTTGGAACTGACTGTAGAGTAAGAAGATTTTTGAAGGATGTCCAAGCCCATAAGTTGATCCATAAATGATCAGGCTCAAAACAGACTTCACAATTATCGAATCAATATCAATCGACAGTCCCATTTGAATACAGTAATTCTGAATAGCAATTTCTTTAGTAACTTTACAGTTCCTCATTGTCGGTAATAGTTTTGTAGAAATGAAGAAGTGTCAGTGTTTAGAAACGGGGTTTAGGAGTATAGCGGAGAAACTAACATACCAGTTTTCTCTTATTTCTCGGTCTTTAGTCTCGTGCGTCAAAAATTGATAGATCTCAGTCATCAGATTTCTTGTCGGAATGAAGTTGGAATAATGGAAAACATAAACATTCTCGATCATATATAACTCATTAATCCATGCAGGAGTAAAAGTTATCCATCTGCCTCAAACATAGACAACTCCCTGGTTGATTTCATGCAAATTATCATAAAAATCCTTCACCACAGGAATGACTACGGTGGCAGTAGTGTAGCACAACACTTCCCATCATCGCCGTACAATCATCTCTTCAATTACTATCAAAGGATTGTTCAATCCTCGATTCATAAATCCTCTTTCTTTGATTAATCTCCTCTTTGTCAGCACTTTGTTGAAGATTCGTTGCGCCTCAGAACTAATGAACTTTCTTCGGTTGAACACTCAAAATCTAGGGTTTTAGGTAAAATTGGAAGCCATAAGGATAAATTTTGTGGAGTTTCAATTCATTTGGGTAATATGAATTTAAGAACAAAGTTTTTAAGTTTATAGGGAGTAAATCTCACCTAAAATCTCCAAAAACTGACATTTCAAACTCCGGAAATCGTCATCTCGCCATTCTCGCCAACGGCGGCGTCGATGGCGTCCTCGGCAAGCCTTGAGAATTAATTTTCTGGACACTTGGGAAAAACCCACGTTCGGCAGCATCGAGCCTGCCGTCGGCGCCCAAGGCAAAAAGTTCACAGTTTCATCTGGTCCGAATGCGGTTCCAATTTTCTCTATGGATCTAATTTTTATGATGATTCAAGGGTAAATACGAGTAGTAGAATTCAATAATACCATAAATTAACGATAATTTCAAATAAAAACACTATAATTGCAATAAAAATAAAGATAGTTATGGGTTTAACGTCGTCAGCCCGTCCTATTAAGATATTATTCAGGTTGACTAACCATTAAAACCTCTTTAAAATTTGGTCTTTTACTCTCAAAATATCATTTTAATCTGTGTCTATTTACTTTTAATCTATTCCTAGTCTTTTAATATTCAATTTCAACAGCTCTGTAAGTATAAACTCGAGTCACAGTAAAGGGTCCTAACCAACAAGACTTCAATTTCCTAGAGAATTACTTCAGCATTGTATTGTAAAGAAAACTTCTTGTCCTGGTTCAAAATTCTTCTGGTTAATCTTCTGATCATGCCATAACTTTAGTTTCTCCTTATAAATTCTGTTGTTATCATAAGATTCATTTCTTAATTCTTCCAATTCATTCATTTGTAACAATCGCTTCTCACCAGCATCATTCAAATTATAATTGAATTCTTTAATCACCCAATATGCTTTATGCTCCAATTCTATTGGTAAGTGACAAGTCTTTCCAAAAATTAGCTTGTAAGGAGTCATTCCAATAGAAGTTTTATAAACAGTCCTATAAGCCCATAATGCAATATCCAGTCTAGTAGACCAATCTACTCTACTAGGGTTTACAGTCTTCTACAGTATTTGTTTAATCTCTTTTTTAGAAATTTCAGCTAACCCACTGGTCTAAGGGTGATAGGAAGTAGAGATTCTATGAATAACATTAAACTTTTCTATCAATCTCTGAATTTATTTTATTCCTGAAATGGGATCCTCCATCAGTGATAATCACTCTCGGCATTTCGTATCTAGTGAATTTTTTTTTAATTAAAAATCTTGAAATATATTTAGCGTCACAATGAAGTGAAGCTTATGCTTCAATCCACTTTGAAACGTAGTCTATTGCAACTAATATGTATAAGTTCCCAGATGGAATAAATGGTTTCAAGAAATCCAATCCCCAAACATCAATGATCTCAACTTCTAACATGAAATTCAGAGGCGTTTCATTTCTTCTAGATATATTGCCTACTCGTTGGCATCGATCACAAGTTTTTATGTATCTGTAAATATCTCTAAAGAAAGTAGGCTAATAGAATCCAGCTTGTAAAATTTTATAAGTAGTTTTATCAGTTCCAAAATATCCTCCAAATTCAGAATCATGACATTTCTAAATAATTAGTTCAGTTTCTTCATAAGGCAAACATCTTCTCATAATAAGATCCTTACATTATTTATATAAATAAGGCNCTAAGATTTAAAAAATCAATACTTAATCACAATAATATAGTTTAAATTGCATATTTGTCACTAATAGGCAATTGAAATAAAAATTTAATTTTAATAAACTCTTAATTAATTAATTCTACTAATAAAGTTTCTAATGTGAAGTTCAATATATAAGAAAGCATCCTTCTCCTTGTCAAGAATTTTAAGTGAATGGATAAATTGAATTAGTTCAAATTGTATTGTGTCAAATAGGAGCATATCTATTATTTACCCTTTAGACCAGGCATAAAGAACATTGACTAATCTTATGCTTGGTTACAGAATCTACGGCTAGGCTGGGAGGATACTGGCTCTCACTTCGGAGCTCCCACGTTCCCCTCGCCTGAGAGCTAACATCTACACTTCAGCACCCAAATGATAGGACCGAATTGAGGATTTTAGTCTGTCACTCTAAAATCTCCAATTCTACGCCTCATAATTTTTATTTCTCTATTTATTTGCACCCAACTTTCAAAGACTTTGACCTCCCTAAATCTTGGATGTAATCTTCACTTTAGTTGTAAAACTCAACATATTTTAACAAATCAATTGGCAAGATTGAACGTAAATTAAGATTTGAAGTGAAAAGATCATCACAACTTCTTTAACATTCTCATGGCACAACCAATTCAAATCATCATTTCACAAAATCTCAAGACAAGGAGAAAGACAGAAAAAACTACTCAGAACTCATGGAAAAGATACGAGAAAACTTGGAATTTATATTATAAAATCAAAGTCATACAAACTTCAATAAGTAAATATAGCTNTCTTTGTTGTTGTAATATCAGCATAGGTGGCAAAATATCACTTATAATATAATTAACAATATCAGCATACTATGATATTTTCCACTCATTAATATTATAGAGTTGTTCATCAGGGAAACTATCCGTAATTTCATTATCGGTGTCAAATAATTCATGATATTCTAATCTCGACAAATGGTCAGGAATTTGATTATCAGTTCCCTTTCTATCAATAACGACAAAATCAAATTCTTGCATCAAAAGTATCCATCTAATTAACCTTGGTTTGGCATCCTTCTTTTGCATCAGATATTTAATAGCAAAGTGATCAGTGTGCACAACACATTTAGTCCCAATTAAATAAGTTCTAAATTTTTTAAAAGCATACACAATAGCCAAAAACTCTTTTTCAGTAACAGTGTAGTTAATTTGAGCAACGTTAAGGGTTTTACTAGCATAGTATATAACTTTAAAGATCTTATACTTTGTCCAAGGACAGCTCCAATAGCATAATCACTAGCATCACACATCAATTCAAATGGTTTTTTGTCCAAGAACAGCTCCAATAGCATAATCACTAGCATCGCACATCAGTTCGAATGGTTTCTTTCAGTTAGGTGAAATTATTATAGGGGTTGTGATTAGCTTTTCTTTTAATAACTCAAAGGCATTTAAACAGTCTTCAGCAAACTCAAATTTCATGTCCTTTTCTAAAAGTTGGCATAGAGGTTTGGTAATTTTTGAAAAATCTTTAATATAACGCCTGTAAAAACCAACATGTCCAAGAAAACTTCTAACCCCTCTAACATTAGTAGGAGGTGTTAATTTAGATATAACTTGAATTTTCACGGGGTCTACTTCCATACCATTTTCTGAAGTTTTATGCCCTAACACAATTCCTCCTGCAACCATAAATTGACATTTCTCCCAATTTAGAACTAAATTAGTTCTTTCGCATAACTCCAAAACTTTTTCAAGATAATTTAAGCATGCGTCAAATGATGTTCCCAATACAGAGAAATCATGCATAAACAGTTCTATTCCATTATCAATTAATGTACTAAATATAGACATCATACATCTCTGAAATGTTGCAGGTGAATTACATAATCCGAAATGCATTCTTTGAATAGCAAAAGTTCCAAAAGGACTAGTAAATGTTGTCTTTTCTTGATCCTCAAGAGCAATAAAAATTTGATGATAGCTGGTATATCCATCTTAAAAATAAAAATATTTGTGCCCAACAAGTCTATCCACTATTTGGTCTAAAAAGGTAAAGGGAAGTGATCTTTCCTAGTGACAGTGTTTAATTTTCTATAATCAATGCAAATACGTCACCCAGTAACTTGTTTGATAGGTATTAACTCATTATTCTCTTGTGCTTCATCGGTCACCCCTCCTTTCTTAGAATCACAATGAATTGGACTTACCCAAGCACTATCCAAAATAAGATATAAAATTTCAGTGTCCAACCATTTCAAAATTTCTTTCTTGACTACTTCTTTCGTCATTGGGGATATATAATTTCAGTGTCCAACCATTTCAAAATTTCATTCTTGACTACTTCTTTCATCATTGAGTTTAATCTCCTTTGTGGATCAAATCTTGGTTTATATTGTTCATCTAGTATAATTCTGTGCATACAGATCGAAGCACTGATTCCTTTAGTATTAGCTAAGGTCTAACAAAAAGCTTTCTTATATCTTTTTAATGTATCCAAAACTCTTTAATCTTGCAAATCATTTAACTCTGAAGATATAATAACAAGTAATGTGGATGAGTTTTCCAGAAACACATTCTTCAAGTGTTTAGGCAATATTTTCAACTCAAGTTCAGGTGGTTTTATAATTGACGAAACTAAATTCTTATCAGCATTTCCTGTATTATCTAGCATCTCAAATCTTTCTTGAACATAATCTAATTCTTCATTTTCTATTTCGTCCAAAATAACTTCATATTTGTCTTCAAAATCTTTTTTCTCTTCAAAATATTCTTTAAAATGCTCGTTTAAAAGATGTTCACTAATTTCCATGCAAAAATATTCATTATCTCTTTTAACAACAGGGTATTTCATAGATTTCACAATGTTAAAAGTCACTTCTTGATCGTTAACCCTCATAGTTAATTCTCCCTTTTAAACATCTATCATAGCTCTTCAAGTAGCTAAAAAATGTCTCCCTAAAATTATAGGTATTTCTTTATCTTTCTCCATATCTAAAATAATAAAATCCACAGGAAAGATAAATTTATCAACTTTTACTAACACATCTTCTATAACTCTATTAGGATAAGTAATTGAATGATCCGCTAACTGAAGAGTTATAGAAGTAGGTGAGACTTCTCCTAATCCTAATCTTTTGAAAATTGATAGAGACATAAGATTAATGCTGGCTCCCAAATCACATAAAGCTCTTCCATAAAATCTTTCATCGATAGCACACAGCATAGTGAAATTACCTGGATCTTTCAATTTTTCAGGAAACTTTCTCTGAATAATTGTACTACACTCTTTGCTAAATGCAACAGTCTCATTATCAGTGAACTTCCTTTTCTTATTCAAAATATCTTTCATAAACTTCACATAATTTCCATTTGCTCTAAAGCTTCTACAAAATAAATATTTAATGTTAATTTCTTAAGAATTTCTATAAACTTGGAAAATTATTTATCCTTTTTGTGTTGCTTCAATCTTTAAGGAAACGGTGGTGGAGGTTTCTCCACAGTAATTTTCATTGAAATGGATACTCTAAATCTGGGTATTCATGATCCTTTTCTTTTTTGGTATCCACTTTCTCTTTCTCTGGATATTCTAAATCTGGGTATTCATGATCCTTTTCTTTTTCTATATCCACTTTCTCTTTTTTAGTTTCCATTTCTTTTTGCACTCTTGTTTCCAATTCTATTCCACTGCATAATTGTATCGCTTTTATCTGTTATTTTCCTTGATCTTTAGGATTTGGTTCCACGGTACTAGGAAAAGTTCTCAATGTTCGGTTACTAAGCGCAGTAGCGATATGCCCCAATTGGTTTTCAATATTCTTGATAGCAGTTCCTTGATTTTATAACTGGTTTCCTTGAATTTGTAATTGATTTCCTTGATTCTACAATCATAGCAGTTCCTTGATTTTGTAATTGATTTCCTTAAATCTGCAATTGATTTCTTGATTCTGCAATTTAATAGCAGTTCCTTGATTTTGTAATTGATTTCCTTGAATTTGTAATTGATTTCCTTGCTTCTACAATTGTGCCCATGTTCAGTATCAGCTCTTCCATAGACAACTTCTTTTCCTTAAATTGAGTGTTACTATTCAATCCTGAAGGATAAGAAGGTCTATAATTAACATTTTCTTGGTTAGATGAATTTCTCAATGGGTTTACTAGGTTGTTTGCCATTGTTGATTTGTAGAAGAATTGTTATTCCAACTAAAGTTAGGATGATTCTCCCAACCTGGGTTATAATAGTTCGATTAAGGAATGTTGGGTCTATTCTTAACAGCATTTAAAGTCTCATAAGAAGGTTCAACATCCACAAATTGCCTAGATGAATTATCTTCCATCATAGTAGGTGTTGGAGAATAATTCATTCCATAATGATCTAATTTCTTTGATATTGCAGCAATCTGTGAAGCTAACATAGATATTGCATCAGAATTGGGGATACTAGCTACTCTTTTAGGATTTACCCTATCAGAGGGCCATTGAAAATTATTGATAGCCATCTCTTCTATTAACGAATAGCCTCATCAAAAGGTTTTGACATTAAAGAACCACCAATTGCAACATCTATAATCGATCTAAGAGATCCCACTAATCCATTATAAAAGTTTTAATTATCAACCAATCTGGTAACGAAGGATGTTGACTTCCTAAGAAGATCTTTAAATCTCTCCTAACCTTCGTATATTGACTCTCCATCAATTTGACAAAATGATGTTATGCTAAGAAGATCTTTAAATCTCTCCCAAGCTTCGTATATTGACTCTCCATCAATCTGACAGAATGATGTTATGTCCATTATAAAAAGTTTGAATTATCAACCAATCTGGTAACGAATGATGAGGGCATTTCTTAATAGTCTTTTAATCTCTCCCAAGCTTCATATATCGACTCTCCATCAATCTGACAAAATGATGTTATGTCATTTAAGCTTCATATATTGACTCTCCATCAATTTGACAGAATGATGTTATGTCATTTCTAAGTTTAGCAGTTCATATATTGACTCTCCATCAATCTGACAGAACGATGTTATGTCATTTCTTAGTTTAGCAGCACCAGTCTGGTAATGAATGATGAGGGCAATTTCTAAGAAGATCTTTAAATCTCTCCCAAGCTTCGTATATTGACTCTCCATCAATCTGACAGAACAATGTTATGTCATTTCTAAGTTTAGCAGTTTTTCGACTCTCCATCAATCTGACAAAATGATGTTATGTCATTTCTAAGTTTAGCAGTTTTGGATGAAGGAAATATTTGGATAGAAATTTCTGTGACAGTTCTCCCCAAGTTCTAATAGATTCTGATGGAGGGAAATATTTGGATAGAAATTTTTGTGAAAGTTTTCCCCAAGTTCTAATAGATCCAGGTGCTAACGAAGTTAACCACATCTTAGCCTTATCCCTAAGTGAAAAACGAAAAAGTCTAAGTCTAACATCATCATTCAAAACTCTGTCACATTTAAAGGTAGCACAAAGTTTTAAAAAACTAGTGAGGTGTAAATTAGGATCTTCATTTGGTGTACTTCTGAATTGATTGTTTTATACCATTTGGATAATAGCAGGTTTGAGCTCAAATGAATTAGCAGCTGCATCAGAATTTTGGATAGATAAGTGAATTTCATCTACTGTAGGATTTGCATAATCTCATAGAGGTCCAGGTTGATGTTCATTTTCTATTCCTTGATTGTTCACATTATTTTCCATTGTGTTAATTCTTTTCTTAGTTTTCTAATTCTCCTAACAGTGCGTTCTAATTCTGAATCATAGGGTATAAGGTTTTCATGTCCAAATTTATGCATACAAATGAAATCAGTATACAAAAAAATAGTTAACTAAATATGAAAAAAAGTTGCAATTCAAGTAAAAGTTTTTTAATAGTCCTAATTTGTCTGTCACTCTAAATATGATTTTTTTAAAATCTAATTTTTACTCCCCGGCAACAGCGCCAAGAATTTGTCAGCGACTTTATATATTCTTAAAAATACAAGAATTTGATACTGCTGCTAGAAGATTTAAATCCCCGATAACAGTGCAAAAAACTTGATAACGGTTATAGATTTGATAAAGATGTGTATAAAATATTCAATAATTTTAAAGTCACACTTATCAATGCAAGTATACGTATCGCTCAAGTAATACAGGGCTCTAATGAAGTCTTGGATATCTATCCCACACGGTGTAATATTAGAGGTTATGAGCTAAGATTTAAAAAATCAATACTTAATCACAATAATATAGTTTAAATTGCATATTTGTCACTAATAGGCAATTGAAATAAAAATTTAATTTTAATAAACTCTTAATTAATTAATTCTACAAATAAAGTTTCTAATGTGAAGTTCAATATATAAGAAAGCATCCTTCTCCTTGTCAAGCATTTTAAGTGAAATAATAAATTGAATTAGTTCAAATTGTATTGTGTCAAATAGGAGCATATCTATTCTTTACCCTTTGGACCAGGCATAAAGAACATTGACTAATCTTATGCTTAGTTACAGAATCTACGGCTAGGCTGGGAGGATACTGGCTCTCACTTCGGAGCTCCCACGTTCCCCTCACCTGAGAGCTAACATCTACACTTCAGCACCCAAATGATAGGACTGAATTGAGGATTTTAGTCTGTCGCTCTAAAATCTCCAATTCTACGCCTGATAATTTTTATTTCCCTATTTATTTGCACCCAACTTTCAAAGACTTTGACCTCCGTAATCTTCACTTTAGTTGTAAAACTCAACATATTTTAACAAATCAATTGGACAGATTGAACGTAAATTAAGATTGAAGTGAAAAGATCATCACAATTTTCTTAACATTCTCATGGCACAACCAATTCAAATCACCATTTCACAAAATCTCAAGATAAGAAGAAAGACAGAGAAAACTACTTAGACCTCATGGATAAGATACGACAAAACTTGCAATTTATATATAAAATTAAAGTCACTCATGGAGAAGATACGACAAAACTTAGAACTTATATATAAAAGCAAAGTTATACAAACTTATCTCATGGGGAACACACAACAAAACTCGGAATTCATATATAAAATCAAAGTCATACAAACTACAATAAGTAAATATAACTTATCTCTAATTCCTCCCCAAGCAAACTCCTCGAAGTTCCTCTGAATCTTTTCCTTGCTTTATAGCACACAGAATTCTCCTTCGAAGCGGCAAGGAAGAAGAAATCTCTCACTTTCCTTCCACTCTTACAATCTCTCTAAGAATTCCTCACAATACTAACCACTCTCTACACTCTAATGGGCCACAAACAACAAAGACTCAGCGGACACCTGTGGACACCACCTTTTTTGGCCTCCAAATGTTTCTCTTAAAGTTGTAGAAGAGTTTTCAAGAGTTACCCAAGCGTACCTTCAAAAATTGTCCACATTCAATGCATCTGTTGAGAGAACCAATGTGCTCGCCGTTAGCAGCCTCGATAGCGCCGTCGGCGGCCTTCTAGAATATCTAATTCTAGACTCTAGGGAAAAACTCGCCGTCGGCGGCGTTCAGCTCGCCGTAGGCGCCCAAGATCAAATCTTCATATTTTGGTTCTTTTTGCTCCAAATTCTCTCATTTTTGCATTTTTTTGCTCCAATGACCATAATCAACATACCTGTAACAAAACATCAAAAATATCTTTTTTAAAGGTGCAATATCATCAAAATTAGTGTAAAATAGGTATGAAAATCTCAACATATTTTTCTTTGGTCAGGAATCTCATTTTATCTGACTATAGACTCTCGTTAGGTCCTTGCTTCAAGTATCACAAAGAATCTGAATCGTTTCATTGCTTTTGAGCACTAGCGAACTGCCCCAAATATAACTTCTTGTAATCATTGAAGAAATTAATAATTCTTTTGGGAAGCCTGTTGGAACACTTGAGAGTAGAATATCTCAGTGGGGTGTAGAAATGCCTACATTTTAATTTGTCCAAATTTCGAGAAGGCAGATTGCCGACTCAAAGAATAAAATATGGTCAACGGGATCACTTCAACCTTTGTACGGTTCCAAGGTGGGAACCCTTGAACTTTTCTGGTGCTTTAGCCTCCATAATATATTGAGCAAATGCACTTTCGATGCAATGATAGATTTTTATCGCTTCCGGTGGTGGTCCTCCCCTTTGTGCGGATTTGGCATTATCCTGATAATTTGACTCTTACTCTCATTTGGCTGTTGGTACTTCCTGTTAGACTAGAGGTTTGGGTGCTTTGAATGCTTATTGAATAGGCAAATGGGGTGTTGGTGGATTGGATTCCCGTAGAGGGTGTGCCCTTCCCTCGAGTACTATTCCGACCAACTCCGCAATTTTCCTCGACATATGGTCAGGAAGCGCCTAGCTTTGCCGCTGTATGAATTCTTGAACATAATCAATGCTGGACTTTCCTTTGTGTGTTCCTTCACCCTGTCATGCTCCCCATCTTCTAGACAACACGACTCCACGCTTACCGCACCTTTTAGGATGTTGGATTGCAAATTGATTTGTGGATCACGCCTATGGTGTAGATCGTTAATTTGATGAAAGGATGAAGAAGAAAGATTTGAATACTCACTAGTTATTTTTTTGTGAGAATTCTGCTCTACCCCTCTTCAAAATTTTCCCCATATTTATAATTCATATGTAGGATTTGTAAGTTACACAGTGCTTCCTTATTAAAGAGAGGAATACTACAATAGTTAGCGAGCTATTAAATGTAGACATTTATAACTAAATTTATTAATTCCAGCCTCAGAACTGATGCCATTACCTCTATACATCCATAACTCCCTTGAAATCACCTTCACATACTTAACCATTTAGTTTGGATGTACGAAGTACATTCGGTCGGCCGACATTCGTTCAGTTAACCCATCATCTTTCGGCCAGTTTTAATGCTCTTTAGTCACCTCAATCTATTGAGTTTAAATATGAAGACACATTGTCCTAGGATTGGGTCATTTCATCGAACAGAGAGTAAATCATTGTAATTTGATAAGCAACATACCTTCGTATTTTTTTATCTATATTAAAAAGTTTTATCTCAAGTGACCGGTATTTTTCATGATAACCGTTACCGGATATTCGGTGCTGATGTAGTTGTGTGATCATCAGGCAGTTCATTCCTTCCATTCATTCATTCCCTGAGACCGTCATGTTGTTTGCATGAATAATTAATATTGCTTATATTTCCAATTATTTCTCTTCGAAGTTCGTATAGACATGTTTATGACGTACATTCATATCCATTAAATTTTATTATGCGAAGGTTTATTTTGATTGCCAAAGCATCATGAGCTTGCAAAGAAATAATATATTAAAATAAAATATTATAATTTTAACGAGTAAGGAAATAATAAAACTGAAGATAACGTCCAGACTTCGAAATCTTCTAAATATAAATAAAAAATAATATCATGTACTCAATTTTATATTAACAGGACATTCAGAAGTATTCTAAAGTTCCGCATTTGTCCACTAATTCTGAATGATTTAACTTTTAATTTTACCAAAAAAATTTGTGAAAGGATTGTTCTGACAACCCTAATCACGTAGTCATAAGATGTTAAGAATTGAAACAAGATTTAAAAACTATTTTTTATATTAAAACATCATTTGAATCTAATTTAACTATTTTCATTATATTTTCTTAGTTAATACTTTGAATTGATTATAATTCCTTGTAGCCTTGTAGATAATTAATTTTTTTAAAAGTACTACTTATGAAAGATTTATATATATATATATCTTTGATAAGCAGGATTTCGAGCCAAAACGGGTCAAACACGGACGTACAAATCTTTGTTCGTGTTATTCGTGTTCGGCTCTTTAACTTAGCGAACGGACCGAATACAAACTAATTGAACACGAGCTGTTCGCAAATAACGGGCCTTTTTACGGCCCTAGAAGCAAAGAAGTTATTTGCTGAGCAGGAAGGCACTCATAAAGCTAATTACAAAATGTAATTAGCAGATATTGTTTTAGTTTTTAACAATGTGTTTACGCGTTAATAATTAGGTTTTAGTTGCTGATTCATCTTTTTTTCTTTAAATGCTAGCTGCCAAATCGTTTGTATTACAAGAAAATTTATTTAATACATTATTAGTGGCGTTGATTAGCTTTAATTATTCTAATAAGCCAAAAATAAATCGACCTTAAGTTATTTTTTAAATTGTTTGAACTTTACTTAAATATGAGTAGTTCATAAATAACACGCCATCATCATACGGATCGATAATTAGTCAACTAATAATAATTTTACAATAATTTATTTTCAAGTCATGCACCTTAAAAAGAGTTGTTATTTTGAATTTTCAGAATGCATTTTTTTTTAAAATAATAAATATGACATAGATGTCAAAAAAATTAATAAAATATGTTTAATTTAAATTATTTTTGATCAAATGGATTTAATTAAATATTTATGCCTAGCCTTGGAGCTCTAATCGGCATTTAAGAAAAAAAAAGAAGGAAGAAGATAATCTAAACTTCTAAAGCAGTAATATTGAATTTGGAAATATGTTGATGGCCAGTATTCTTTTGTCACTAGTCCCTTTTTCATATATTTCTTTTTTTCTTAGCTAGACGTTGTGATGATAATTGAAACTATCTTGTTGTCGATATATTTATAGTTATTGTTATTCTAATTCCAATTATTACTTTTTAATGCTCGAAATTTGTTGCATATTAATTTAAAACAAAGCAAGAGATGGGATTTGAAGGCTCATCTGCCCCCAAACAAATATTACATGAGGATTTCTAACGTAGAGCTACATTCGGAGTTCAATGAAATGATGTCACGTGGAGGTGATAGAAAAATTTTAAAAAAAAATTATTTTAGCGCAAGAGAATATTCCCTCTGTATTATTCCTTATTATTCATGTACTATTGTAGTGGTATTCATGTGCTATTGTGTTCTGAGAATATTCCAGGTATTATAATAACACAATAACACATCAATACCACCATAATAATACCTGAATAACGCAGAATAACACTTGTCGGGTCAGGTCACAGGAAAGCGCACGGTTTCTTTGAAATCACGTGTCTGCATATCAGTGGAATCCGAACGTAGCTCTACATTAGGAGTCCTGATGTAATATTTTTTCCATCTGCCCCGCTAAGAGAAAATATTTTTGGATATAAAAACCTTAAAACATATTATTACATGATGCAAAGATTTATATTTCTGATAAGCAAAGTTTTTTAGTTGATAATACTTTTGTAATTTATTGAGAAGTTCGGTATACAAGAAAAAGTCAAGTTTAGTATAACAAAAAAAAATAATTAATAGAAACATTTTTCGTTACCTCTGTTAAAATATATTTTAGGCGGTTAGGAAAACTCAACAACATGACCATTTCTATTTTTTTTTTTTACAAAATTAGAATTTTGATGATAACCTCGCCAAGTAATTCCACAAAAAGGTAGTCAAATTTGTTCTAGATTTGAATTCTCCTAAAATATCCCTAGAGTGGACACATTGCCTAAGAATAATCATATAGATCAGCACTAATTTTTTTACCGATTAATTGTTCAAACAATTGGAAAAACATTTTTATCCTTATCACGGACTAATTACTTTAAAGAACTGTCTAATTTAAGATAATTTTAGTGATTTTGCCCATTATATCTGAGAAATATGTCAGCACGAATTTCAACGTCGATGAATGCTCGGAAAGAAGATTGGACTGATCGGAAGTAACTCGTAGGCAATCGTCTGGTTTGGACACTGCGAAGGGAGCGCCTTGTTCGAGCGATAGTAGAGTGTGCCACGAAATCTCTCACAAGGCGGTGATTGGCCATCAGGACTATGATCAAGGTGTATCCTCTCGAAAGAGATGTCGATAGAGCCAAGGCTCATTAGGTAGTCGATGAATATCCTATCAATCGAATAAGTCATCTAAATTAATTGTACGCAAATATCTCTGTAAATTACCAAATAAGTTCCTTAGGAAAATTAATAATGAGTGAACTAATGTATACTTTTATAATGTTGGACCCTATGCCTATAGATTAGGGGACCATACCATGAATAATGGGAGGACACACTTTTTTATTATTATTTACTTTACACTCTCTCTTTCTCTCTCTTTCTCTCTCTCTCTCTCCCCCCCTATAGAACACTCTATATCTGGGCGTGTTTCTCTAATATTTTGAATTCAACATCATTTAAGGTGCAATGAGCATGGAAACATGTCGTCGACAAGAAGAGAAACTCAACAACAACAACAGGGAGAATTCAGTCAGAAGAACGTGATGAAAGCAGCATGCATTGGGAGTTCATGTAGGAATTCATCAAACAAGGCTTGCAGGATTTGAGAACACAGATCACAAACCAAATATAAAGATAATTTATTGAGGTGGCAACCTTGGTGAGAGTCCCAATTTCAGGAGGAGAATCGACCTAGCAAGGAGCACCTAACTCACCTAAAGGGAAACCACCAACAAATAATGGAGGAAGAGTGATCCACCTACAAGAAAAGCACGACGGCGGATCACAACAACCACCTCGTGTCATTCTAATCGTCCATATGCCAGTTAAAAAATTATGATACCCTCAAGTTTAAGCTATTCTTCACAACATTTAGATAAACTGTATTAAGGTGGTTTGATAATTTGTCCATTTGAGTAATTACCTATTTTTCGTAGCTCAAGAAACTTTTTCTATTGCACTTTTTCAGTGTCCGAACATGCAAAAAAAAATGTACTACTTTTTATATGCATTTAATGCTTATTTTTTAGTGATATTACACTTTAAAAGAAGATAATTTTTGTGTTTTTGAGTACAGGTACAATATATTTTGCAATTGAAACAAATGGAACAAAAATGGAGCAATTTGGAGTCAAATGAAGCAAATTGGAAGAAAAATTGGTCTAGCGCCTAGGCGCCAGGTAGTTATCCTATGCTTCTAGAGAACTAGCGCCTAGGCGCCTGGTGTGCCTCTTGTGTGTGTTATTTTTCTGCGTGTTTTATATCAATTTAAATCCCAGTAACAGTGTCAAAAACTTGGTCTGTCTCAAACTTACGCAGTAATTTAACTTCCAAAAATATGGCCAAAATCTTGGCCCAATTTATATTAATTATTTATTGTACAAAATCAAAATATTATATAAAATATATAAAATAGTTCATACACTAGTGGTTTTACGCATGTGCACGTATCGCTTCAAGTAATATAAGGCTTTCTTTAAAATCCCCACTATCAATCCTACAGAGAAGCGCAGTAAAAATTTTCTTAGGCTAATTCATGCAAAATATCTTCCTTTAAGGTGTAATATCATTAAAAATCATTAAAATTGAGTATAAAATATATTTGAAAAAGTAGGTAATTTTTAGTCGTGTCAAAATTTCTCAAACTTAAATGTTACTTATCTTCAAATGACTCTTTTACTATATAAAAAAATGAATTATCATAGAGATTAACTTATAAACTTCTATACATTAGTTCAATAAATAAAATAGTATAATTTAAGAAAAACTTTAATAACTTAGATTAAAACTATAAGTATAAGAATACTTGGTAATCAAATCTAAGATTTCTGAATCTCCATTCATTTCAAGAAGAACTGTAATTTGTATATCACTGATACTTAGAATATCCATATAAAAAAGTATTTCATGAAACCTTACTATTAAGAGTGGAAATACTCAAATACAAGTTTAGAAAATGTAATAAAGCCTTTTCCTCAAATTGATTCAAATGAAGCCAATTTTTTATTAGGCTTCTCCTCAAGCTTCTCTTCACATTCTTTTCTTTTCTTTTCTTTTTTTTAATATTTAGGAACTTTTCTTTTCCTTTCCTTATTAAGTGAGAATTACTATATCTAATAACCTTTGATAATTTCGAACTTCACTATCCTTTTCTTAAAGATAAAACTTTTTACCTTTCTTCACTTTATAAATTCATAAAAGTTTTGATGATTTTTCATGAAGTCTCATTATTTTCTTCTTACATGAAACTCTAAGATTCTTAATATTTTAAAAATACAATTTCCTTTATTTTAAATAGAAAAACATAGTCTTATCATTTCATACCAAATATCTTTTACTTTAGAATTGACTTTCGTTTTTAAAACTTTTTTACCAAAATTTACCATAATATTTACAAACATAAATATAGTCATTTAAAGTTAAACTCTAATATCCAAGGTAATGTTAAATTAATTTTTAAAATATAGTTAATTGAGGACAAATAAAATTTAGCTTACTTCTTTTTAAAAGAAATTTTTCTTTCCCCCAAACTTGAATTTTTAAATATTTTACACTTAATTCCATAAAATGTAGCAGGAAGAAAAAATAAAAGTTGAATCTACTAGCTACTACAACATCCTATCAAATTCATATACGTGCATAATTACGATAGAATGACTACAAAAGAAGTAAATCTTGCCTAAAACATGTTTCGCAAGAATATTAAACTAAAAGGAAGTATACTAACTTTAAATTTTATTTTTCTTCCTACCCCCAAACTTGATTTTAAACATGTATAACATTCAATACAAAAATATAAGCAGGAAGAAAAACAGTTCAAAAACTCTATCTATCACAAACATCTACAAGTATTCATCAGGACCAAATAATATGCAATAGAAAGTAAGTCTAAACTAAAAATGCTTGATAAAATGGAAAGAAAGGTCTAACAAGCAGAATAGGTATCAACATAGGAATACATATATGTGTGTGTGTGTGTGTTCTCCAAATCCTTATATTATTGTAACACAAAGACAAACACACATGATAAATGAGGACAATTCTTCCTTTAATTCATTGCATCTCACTAACTTACTTCCAATTTCTAACGGAATCACTACATAGATATATTGTGTACTTATAAATTATTTTAACTATTCCCCTAACTAATAGGACATATATCAAAAATATTTTTAGTATTTTGGATTTTATTTGAAATAAACAAACAATAATTAAACACACTATATAATAATACTATAAATTTCAGAACTAAGTCTTACAAGTTTTACTAAAATTCTCCTAAAGTTCTCACTGAAGCTTCCCTGGCAACGACGCCAAAAACTTTATGTGCCCCAAGTATGTGTTATTTTTCTATATGTTTTATGTCAATTTAAATCCCTGGTAACAATGCCAAAACCTTGACCCATCCCTAACTTACGCAGTAATTTAGCTTCCAAAAATATGGCCAAATTCTTAACCCAATTTATATTAAGTATTTAATGTGAAAACTCAAAATGTTATATAAGATATATAAAATAGTTTACACACTAGGGGTTCTACACAAGTTCACGTATCACTTCAAGTAATATAGGACTTTTTTTAAAAACCCCAGTATTGATCCCTTAGAGAAGAGCAGTAAGAAATCTCATATGGTAATTCTAGTCTACTACTATTAAGTCTTAGTTTAGAAGATGGAAAATCTTATGATAATAACATAAATCGCAATATTGAAACTATAAAAATTAAAGTAAGAAAGACAATTTAAAATGATTTTAATGAATGCTAACAAAAATGTAACTAAAAGAACTAAGTTTACTAAACTAATTTCTACACTACAAAGTTAAATTTACTAAGACTAAAAAAAGTTTTGTAAGGAAGAGTTCAAATTTAAGAAAGCATTATTCTCCTTACAATGAGTGCACGGCTATTTGAGTAATTAAAGTTATTTAAAATTATATATAAATATGTATTGTGCTAAATAAGAGCAATCATATTCTTTACCCTCTGTCAAATGCATAAAGAACATTGACTAATCTAGTGTTTGGTCCCTACTTTTGTGGTTAGGTTGGGAGGATACAGACTCTCACTCCAGAGCTCCAACTTGTCCCTTACCTGAGGGCTAACAATCTTGCATTAGTTTACAATCAATTCGATGAAATTGGGGATTTTAATATGTCACCTTAAAATCTCCAATTCTATGTCCAGCAAAGTATATTTTCCTATTCATTTTAACTCAGCCCCATGGATTAAATTCTTACTCATGAAATTGAATGTGACTCTTACCTTGATGTGGAAAGCATAGCCCTTTTGGATCTTATGTTTCAAAAACAACTTTAACCTTTTAATTGGCTAAATCGAAAAGTAAATGAAGATTAGAGTTTGAATCATCACAAATTATTGACATTTAAAACTGTATAAAACTAAATCAATTCTTCACAAAACCAAATCTCATTTTTGGGAGAAGGATAAAAAAGACTACTCAAAATTCTTGAGAAGGATATGACAAAACACGGATTTCATATAAAAAAACATGTTTACAAAACAAAGAAAGAAAAGAACACAACTTATCTCACACTCCTTCCCAAACAAATTCCTAAAAGTTTCCTTTAAGCACTTTTTCTCTTTACAATCACACTCAATTCCCTCATAGAAATATAATGAAGAATAAAATCTCGCAGCTTTGCTCTCCTCTTACAACCTTAGAAGAAAATCCTCCCTTCTCTAAAGCCTTCCTCTTACTCTCACGCCACACTTATGCCCAATACTCCTCTCCTTTTAATTAGAGGTTGCCTCCTTTCAAAAAGAATTCAAAATTCCCTCCCTAATTCTCTCGAAAATTTATACCTTTTGAATCCCAAAAGACATGTTCATTCATTCAAGAGACATATCCCTTTGTTAAAGAGCCTTTCAAAGTGTCTAGATACATTGAATCACTCCATGGGGCATTTGAATCATTCAGAGCCTTTAAAATCTGCTCAAAATTCGTCCCAAACTACCTTAATCCATCATATATCATCTCTGGAGCCTCAGTCACCAATTCTCTAGATTTTGGGGCCTCAGGCGCCACCCTACAACAGCTCCACCATTTTTCTCTGTTTGGCTCTATTTCAACTCTATTTCCCCCCATTTTAGTTGTGTTTCACTCCTAACAAATATACCTATAAAATAAGCATAAAAATAACCTTTCTTTAAACTGTAATTTTATTCAAAAACATGTGAGAAATGTAATTTAGATTAAGCATAGAAAGACATATCAAAATGTACTAAGTCAGAATTTTCTTTCTTGCTCGTTTGTACTCCAAATTACACCATGTTTGTTTCATTTTGTCCAAAAGTCCATTTCATGTACTTGAAACCAAAAATATACAAAATAACTTCCTTTAAAGTGTAATATCATTAAAAATCATTAAAATTGAGCATAAAATATATATATAATGTAGGTAATTTTTAGGCGTGTAAGTGCCCGAATCGATTTTTTTTAAATGCAATATATTTGGATGAATTTTGAAGGAGCATCTAAAGTGACTCTTAGGACTTTTGGGGGTTATATTAAAAAGAGATATTTCCAAGTGTTGGACTCATACTCTTCATTTGTGTGCGTTGGTGTCTCTTGGGGGGGTGTGCGTGTGTGTAGTGTAATCCTAGAGAGAGAAGAGATAGTGAGGCTGGTGTCTCTTCGTGTGGGAAGTGTCTTTTGGAGCCTTCATGACTCTTGGGACTTTGGAGAGAAGTGTAAGAGATTATTATTTGCTAAGAAAGGAGGGTGTGAATCATCTGTAAGGATAATTCTTGTGCACTTATTTTATTTGCTTTTAATTATTGCAATATAGTTGTGTGATTTCAATATCATTTGCAATGAAGAATCCATGTGTCTTCTTCATGCTTAGTGAGTGATTTTCCTTACTCTTTCCTCTTATGATGACGTAGTAAAATTTGTAGGAAGATTTGTTTTATGATAGAATAATTTTAATTTCTATGTGATGTATTATCTCCATTTCTTCATTGACATAACTTACTGACCATAGGTTGTGTTAAAATTTGTTATAAGTTGACATTAAGAATCGAAAGAGCGGTGACTTCACAACTTGAGTGCATTCACATTGTCTGATTGGCTATAGTGCTGTAGTTCATGTGGCAATGAAAATTTTAATGGAATAAGACTTAATGATTTGTTTCTATTAGGAGCTTCTAGGTAACAATTGATGTAAGTGAACGGGGATCCTTATCATGAGTTATAAGGCTTTTAACCACTTTCACATCTCTGCTAGTTGAGTAAACCTAATAGAATACTAAGCGTACATATATATTCAAAAGATGGTAGATAGACATATGTTTCTTGTCGTCACAAAAATTATTACATAATTGTCTCAATTCTTCTACTACTTATGTCATTTTAGTCATTGTGAGAGTGAAGGGATTTTGATTATATAACAACTTTTTAAAATTTTACCAGGCTTTGAAGATTAGCTTTTTATTGAATTTAGTTAACTTTAATTTTAGAGTAAATTACTAAATCTAGGAAAATCAAACATTTCAGAAATTTTAGGCTAAGATGAGTTATTGTAGACTAGAACTTTTATTGAAGTTGTTACGAATTAACGTCTTTCCCCGTGGGATCGATACCCAGAATATTTGAAAGAAAGTTCTATGTTACTTAAATGATATGTATATTTATGTAGAACCCCTAATGTGTAATATATAAATCAATTTCTAAGTTATATAATATATACATTTTGCACAAAATTTTAGCCAAAAAAATAAATAACTGTGTAATTGTTGGTCGGGTCATGTTCTAAGGCCTAAGAAGAACAACCGGACCATATTAAAATTGAAGCAGGGATCCGATGAGATTTTGTAGTATTTATTGTACATTTTCAGAGCAAAATTTTGGATGTCAAGGATCTGAAATTCGACATGGCCTAAAAAGGATTAACACAGGGATTGTCGTCAGAAAGATTTAATTTTTACCTTGAGCTCACAATGCCACAGAGCTTGACTGAGCTGTTAGAGACGTTGAAACAAGTATATCATTGCCTATGAGAATGCCCTTGAACCCTCTAAATAGAGACACCAGAAATGACCACAACAAGACAACAAAAAGCAATCTAGACAAGTACATAACCAACTATCCGCACACGTTATGAGAACTACCATGGTAGCAACCCCATTCATCACCATGAGGATCAAAAGCAAAAGATCGGGGCCCAAAACCACCAATCATCCTATTACTATGAACACCCTTGGCACAACCACGGGACCCCAGTGAAACCCCTCTGAGAGTGCCCATGGCTGAAATAGTGGATGTTGTTTATGAAAAATGCTTTTTCAAGAAGGCACCACTGATGAGAACCAGAGCTTTCTTCCATGATAGCAAGAAACATTTCAAGTATCATTGGGACCACTAGCACAAGCCAAATGAATGTAGATACTTTCAAGGTCTGATCAAGGAACTGGTATGTAAGGAGAAGCAGAAAGAAATTGCCATCAATGGAGTTGTGACCTAAAGACAAGGCAAAGCCCCTGCAAGAGGAATGATAGATGGATCTATTTACATCAAAGCCATTCACATCATAGTGTATGTGTCTTCAATCTTTAGCGGAGGGAATCACTCAGAAGATCAAATCAAAGAAGACAGTAAACAAGGGAGCCATGTGTTACAACCTTTGCCCTGAAGCCTAAGAGCTATCCGCCTATTTACTTTTGCCCCCCAAAAAAGAAGCACATATAATGATGTTATTGTAATAACAAAAATAATCAACAACCATCAAATAGGAAGACTTCTTATTGATACAAAGAGCTCTATATAATTCTTATTCAAGCAAGCATTCAAAAAACTAAGCTTCATTACTAATATAATGATTACACTAACTGGATAGTTGTATGGATTCTTAGGTGAAAGGAAGGAAGCACTGGGGTGGTCGAGCTTCCAGTAATTTTGGGTGATAATGAGAAATAGTTTACCCCAAAAGAGCATTTCCTCATGGTGAATTCCCCCCAACCTATAATGTTATTTTAGCTTACCACACCTAAATAATTTTAAGGTGGTGGCTTCTACTTACCAGGTTGTTTTCCAATTTCTTGGAGACAAAAAAATCATCACGATCAGGAGGGGGGCGCAGAAATAGTTACTAGTTTGCTACATGCGAGCTATAAGCAATGTGGAGCACAACCTCTAAGACATCCATAACACAAAGGAAGGAAGCCTAGAGACCAACAAATCCACCTATGATGCTCCAAAGTAGATGTTTATTCAATAAGTGAAGCTTTTGATACGATATAGTGAGCTACTTGTTCAAACACTCTTAGGACATTGAGAGGTCTTTATAAGGATGGCCTCCAAGATGACAAGCTAGTTGATCAATGTTGTTAGCTACAAATTGAACCTCCATTTGTCGGCTTGACTCATGAAGTAGAAGATTAAGAGCTTGTCCATGACATTGATAGAACCCATCTAACAGGAGGTATGAAAGTTGAAAGAGGAAGGATACATTCAAGAAGTGTAATACCCTTCTTGGGTTTCCAAATTTATGATGGTGCAGAAAGCTAATAGAAATTAGAGGATGCATACCTGTTGCCAGAGATCAATGCATGAGCAAATTTAGCTTTTGGTGATTCAGTCATGAGCTTCCTTTATGCATTATTCAAATATCATAAAATCATAATGTTCTCTGCTGATGCAAAAAAGACCTCTTTTATTGCTTGTGAGGGGATCCACTGTGATAATGCAATTTCTTTCAAGCTTAAAAATGCAGAGGGAACTTATCAATGCTTGACGGGTGTAATTTTTTCTAATAAAAAAGGAAGAGACATTGAGATGTATGTCGACGATATTTTTGTTAAGAGTCGATCAATGGAGCAACATTGTGAAGATCTAACAGAAGCCTTTCTAACCCTTAAGAAATTCATTATGAAATTAAACCCATTAAAATGTATTATTAGGGTGATAATAGATAAATTCTTGGGATACTTGCTAAAATCAAAAGGAAAAAAAGCTAATCCAGAAAAGATCTGGGCACTCCTCAACATGGCCCCCTTAGAAGAACCATGGAAATCTAAAAATTAACGGTTGCATCACGAGTTTGAGCAGGTTCATTTCCAAATTAGGTTATAAGTATGTCTATTATTCAAGTTTCTTAGGAAGACCAAATGCTTTGAGTGCACACTAATCTTGATTCTTTTTATATATGTTATTGCGATGTATGCAATTATATGCTTAATTTATTTAATAATAATTTCTACTTTGCAATAGAACCAAAAACTTGATCCCAAGAAAAAAGATAGGTAAATTCTTAACTTCAAAGCAAATAAGAATAAAATTGTAATATTTAAATATGAGATACTAGACAAGTATACATATCATTAATAAGTAATTTAGGACTTTTTTATTAAGCCTCAATTATCGAACCCACTGAGAAAACTACAACATGCAACATACAAAACAGGAGAAACTAGATAGCAAAAATTCTACTTAGCAAAATATTCTTACTTAAACTCTAGATTCTATAATAGAAATGAAAGCTTGATTCTTTTTGTAATTTTTGATAATGGAAAATAAAGTAGGCAACTAACTAACTTAACTAAATATTTGCAAGATGAAGGCAATATAAGTAAAATATTTTTTTTCCTTATCATGAATTAGTAATAAGTATAGGAATTATGTTGTGGAATTAATTTGATTGTGTTGTGTCAAATAGGAGCAAAAATATTTTTTGCCCTTACNCTAACTAACTTAACTAAATATTTGCAAGATGAAGGCAATATAAGTAAAATATTTTTTTTCCTTATCATGAATCAGTAATAAGTATAGGAATTATGTTGTGGAATTAATCTGATTGTGTTGTGTCAAATAGGAGCAAAAATATTTTTTGCCCTTATTAAATATGCTATAAAGAGCATTGGCTAATCTATACTTTGAATAGTCTTGAAGACGGGTTAGGTAAATAAGATACTAGCTCCCACTCTAGAGTTTCATCTTCTCCCTCCATCTGGGGGCTAACATCTTGTATCAAAATTTAAAACTATAAATCAAATTTGGGGCTTTAGCATATCATTATAAAGTTTCTAATTCTACACCCTTGAAAAGTTTTATTTTCTCTATTTATTTGCACTCAACCCCATGAACTACATTCTCATCCATGAAATCAAATGTGATTTTTTCCATTTTTTGATTGAGATAATACCATCTCAGATCTTACATGATCTCACATTAGGTATTAATATCTTAATTGGCCAAATCAAGAAGTAAATGAAGTACAAGATTTAAAATCATCACAACTTCTTCCAATATTAAAGAATAATATTTCACACAACTTCCCTCCAATACTTAATCACTTATCATTTAAAAAAAAGATAAAGAAAACTACTCAGAAGTCATGGAAAAAACACAACCACACTTGAGTTAAAAAATATAAATCATGCTCACAAACAAGAAGTCTAAATTAAAACCAAATGTAGTAACAAAGATAAAAACTTATCTCAAATCCTCTACACCAAATGTCTTGAAGTTCCTTTGAATATCTTCCTACACTTACAATACAAACTAAAACTTAAAATAAAAAGAAAAACCAGGCGGCAGCAGTGGCGGTGGCGGCGGTGGCGTATGTGGTGGTTGACACTAGATTGGTCTCTTTTTGATGATCTCCGAGATCCCACTTCTATAATTTTTTAAAAGGTGCCTTGACGTCTCTTTAAAATGTGTCCCCATTCAATGAATCTTCCAAAAGTTGCCTCCTTTCAAAAGGTAACTGAATGAATTTTGAGTTCACAAATTATTTCCTACATTTTCACATAGGGTTGCTTCAAGCACCTCTTAAAAAATCCGTCCCAATTCAATGAATCATCAAATAAACACTTCTGACGCTTAAGCGTGAGGTACCTAGAGCTTAGGCGTGGCTCTCTCTATTTAACTGGCGCGTGAGCAACATTTCTATGCACTTAGATGCCTCAGTTCTTTTTTTTTGCATCTTCTTCATTTTGCTACAAATTTGATCCTTTTTCACTTCTTTCACTATTTTTCATCCATTTGATTGTACCTGAAAGAAAAACACAGAAATACCTTTCATTAAGTGCAATATCTCAAAAATAGGTATAAAAATATGTACTTAATATATTGTTGGTATATCAAAATCTCCCAAACTTAAAATGTCACTTATCCTCAAATGACAATCCAATCCTTTAAAACCAAATAACTAGATTATGTGTATGAGTTTCATTAGGATATTATAAAATATATAGTCCAATTTAGAAAAAAACATTAGTGAAAGATACCAAATTAGAGTTTAGAAAATTTTAATGTAAAGAAGTATGAAAATATGAGTTTCTCTCTAGTTCATAAATATTGTAAATTCTCCAAATATAGAGTTCAGATATTCTATCTTCTCCGCTTAAAAATTTTTATTAAGCATAATTTTATTTATTATATTATATCCTTAAGCTTAAAAGTTTCTCAAGTCTTATACTTTAAAAAGATCAGATGTGAAACCAATTTTTAATTATGCACTAATCCTCATGCTTCACCTCCCTTTTTCAACTCTTTTTTTTTAGCAAGGATTACTATATTTGGATAAGCCTTTAATGATTTTGAATTACACTCTTCCTTTCCTCAAGCAAAGAGTTGATATATTTCCTTTACTTGAAAACATAATAATAGTTTTAAAATTATCTTCAATAAAAAAATTTAAGCTTTCAAAATAGAAGTCTAACCCTTCTACATTTTTCAAAAATACAATTTCTCCTACTAAAGATAGTTACACAATATTTATCATTTCACCACTAAAAAAATTTTTAACTTTAATTTTTTCTTCTCCTTCAACTCTCCTCTTCCTCAAGATTCACCAATATTAACTAATTTGATTCAACTCAAAATAACACACAATTTCAGACAAACAATAGTAAACATTTTCAATACATAATTTCTCGATCCAAAGAGTCTTGGATAAGAAAGTTCCTAAACACAAACACTAAACAAACATAAAATTAAAAACACTCAAAACAATCTTAACACTAACAAACAAATATTTAACACAAACAAACATTAAATAAAGAACTTAATTCCACTCTCCTTCTGGTGGAACGAATCCTGGCATATCATTAGTCTCTCCTAGAGCATTTGGAATATAAATCTGATAGAACCGACGGTGGTGCAAAACTCTAGTTGAGTCTTTTTTAATATATTACATAGCCTTGTCCGCTTCTTCAAAAAAATTGGTATGGCAAAATTGTATCTTATGTTATCATCCGATATGCTCCAGATGTGCACTAACTTTCATCACTTTTTCTTCAATTGAAGCCACGTCAGCCTCAATTTTAGTGGTTTTCTCCGCTATCCCTTCAATACTAACGACTATGAAACTGTTGTATAACTCTTACACACTTTGACTAATATATTTCTTCCTCAAATTTTCCTCCTTTTTCTTCTAATCACTCTCCCAAGTTGACATCTTTCCAAAAAGTCTCACTCTCCACTTAAAATTTAGGGTTAAATTGAAGTGTGGTGAAACTTCTCCTTATTGGTTTTAAATCACACCCAAAACCTCAAGACACACTCTTAGATCATGAACCAACATTTTAACCTACATAAACAAGTTTAAAACATCTAAAAATGTCATTTAGCATGTTTAATAAACTTTCGCGCTTAAGCGCCAGTGCTTAATCTAGCATAGGTCAGCTTAACATCCAAAAGCTCATTCTAACATGTCTAAGTCATCATTTAAGTTCTTAGAATTATCACTAAATCATTTTATATTCAAAATACTACTAAGATTTTCTAAATCAAACACAACAACATAACAATAAAAACGAACACACCGATAATTATGGGTTGCCTATCACAAAGCACTTGGTTTAACGTTGTTATCCCGACGTAACAAGTGCTTATTATGTTTGACCCAACAACATAAAATTATTCAAATTAAGTTGATCTCCTAAAATAATAGGGTCTTAGCCTGTGACCATTCACTTTGAATATTTTCTATGTTTTAGGATCTTTGATATCCACAGCTCCATAGGAATAAACTTTCATCACAACAAATGGGCCCATCCACCTGGACATAATTTTGGTTGGAAATAATCTTAATCTTGCATTATATAGCAAAACTTGTTGCCCTAGCTAATAATTTCTAGTAAAAATCCTCCGATCATGCCACATCTTCATCTTTTCCTTATAAATCTTATCACTTTCATAAGATTCATATCTTATCTCCTCAAGCTCATTTAATTGTAACCAACATTTTTAAATTATAGTTACATTTTTTAATATCCCAATATGCTTTATGCTCAAGCTCAACTAGTAAGTGATAAGTTTTCCCAAATATTAGCTTGTATTGGGACATTTCTATAGGAGTTTTATATGCAGTTCTATAAGCCAATATAGCATAGTCAAGTTTGACAGAACAATCCATTTTGGTTGGATTCATAGATTTTTTCAATTTTATTTTAATTTCACGATTAGATAATTCAACCAAATCACTTATCCAAGGATGATAAGCAGTAGCAATTTGATGATTTATATGATATTTCTATAATAATTTCTCAATCACTGCATTTTTGAAATGACTTCCTCGTCAGATATGATCACTCTCAACATTCAAAATCTACAAAATATGTTTGTTTCTACAAACTTTGCAACACTTTGAGCATCACATTAAGGTAAGGCAATAGCTTCTATCCATTTGAATACATAGTCTACTGCTAACAATATATATAAAATTTTGAAAGATGGTATAAATGGTCCCATGAAATCTAATCCCCAAACGTCACTAACAATGAAGTTCCCAATCTTAGCATACCATGGAATACACTACTCATTAACATTGAAAAATTTTTCATCTGGGAAATGTTCATTAATCTCTATTTCAAAATAGAGTGATTTTTCTAATTCAAGCCTAGACAGATGATCAGCAATTTGATTCTCAACTTCACTTCATATCTATTATTTCAATATCAAATTCTTGCAAAAGAAGAATCCATCTTATAAGTCTTAATTTTACATCCTTCTTTTTATTAAATACTTAATAATAGAATGATCAGTATGCACAATACATTTAGTTCCATATAACTATGATCTAAATTTATCAAAGGCATATATTACTACTAATAACTCTTTCTCAACTGTGGTATATTTAATTTGAACTTCATTAAGAGTTCTACTAGCATAGTAGATTACTTTGAAAATCTTATCATGTTTTTACCTTAAAATAGCTCCAATAGCATAATCACATGCATGACACATTAATTTAAAAGGGTTCTCTTAATCTAGTGAAACAATAATTGGTTCAGTGACTAATTTTTCTTTAAAAAATAAAAAAGATTTTAGACACTCATTATCAAAATTAAAAAGTACATCTATTTCAAGTAAATGGAATAGAGGCTTGGCAATTTTTCAAAATTCTTTAATATAATGTCTGTAGAATTTAGCATATCATAAAAAACTCCTAATTTCCTTCACAATTATTGGGTAAGGTAAATTAACTATCACTTGAATTTTTGCAGGATCTACTTCCATACCATTTTATGAATTTTGACGTCCCAAAATAATTTCTCCAGCTACCATAAATTGACATTTTTCCCAATTAAGGACCAAATTTATTTCTTCACAGCACTTAAGAACTTTTGATAAATGTTCTAAACATGATTCAAATGAAGTTCCAAACACTGAAAATCATCAATGAAAACTTCAATTCCTTTTTCAGTTAGATCACAAAAAATAGCAATCATACATCTTTGAAATGTAGCAGGGGCATTACATAAACAAAAGGGCATTCTTCAAAAAGAAAATGTACCATAAGGACTGGTAAAATTTGTTTCTCTTGATCCTCATGAGCTTTTTGTATTTTGTGATGACCAATATATCCATCTAAAAAAAATTATTTATGCCCAGCTAGTCTATCCAACATTTGATTTAGAAATGGTAGCGAAAAATGATCTTTCCTAGTAGCAAGATGTAATTTCCTATAATCAATGCATATTCACCACCCTGTGACTAGTCTTGTTGGTATTAACTCATTATGTTCATTCATAGTCATAGTCACTCCTCCTTTCTTAAGTATGCAGTGAATCGAACTAACCCATGCATTATCTGTAATAGGGTAGATAATTTTTGCTTTTAACCACTTTAAAATCTCTTTCTTAACAACTTCCTTCGTAACAAGGTTTAATCTGCTTTGAGGATCAGCTCTGAGTTTGTTGTTTTCTTTCATATGAATTCTATGCATACAAATTGAAGGGCTGATTCCTTTTATATTAGCAATTTTCCATCCAAAGGCTTTCTTATAACTTTTTAAAGTTTTCATCACTCATTTCTTCTTCTGTAGTAAATTTTGAGGAAATTATAACAGGTAATGTTGAGGAATCACCTAAAAGGGCATACTTTAAATGTTTGGAAAGTAACTTCAACTAAAGTTTAGGAAGGTTTTCAATTGATGGATAGAAAGATGTATCTTTTTTTGTCGTGTCCAAAACTTCAAAACTTTCTCGAACATAAGTTGAATATTCCTTGTAAAAATCTTCATATTGATCTAATTCCTCTTCTTGCCCGTGTTCCTACTTTTTCATTTCAGATTTTTCTTCATACGTTATTTTGAAATGGAATTCACTTAGATATCTTATTACATCTATTTTATCACATTCATCATCTTTACCTTTTGGAAGATATTTCATTGATTTGAAAATATTAAACGTAATTATCTGGTCATTGATGCACATAGTTAATTCCCCTTTCTGCACATCTATCATTACTCTTCATATAGCTAGGAAAGGTCTCCCCATAATAATAGGTATCTCCTTGTCTTCCTCCATATCTAGCACAATGAAATGAACAGGATAGATAAATTGATCCAATTTCACTAAGACATCTTCTATAACTCTTTTAAGATATGTTATTGAACGGTCTGCTAACTACAGAGTTATAGTAGTAGGGGATATTTCTCCTAATCCCAATCTTTTAAATATAGATATTGACATAAGATTAATGCTTGCACCTAAATCACATAAAGCTTTTCCATAAAATTTATCTCCTACTGCACATGGAATTGTGAAGATACCAGGATCTTTAAGCTTTTTAGGAAGATTTTTCTAAATTATAGCAATGCACTCCTTACTAAGTGCAACAGTCTCATTATCTTCAAACTTTCTTTTCTTGTTAAGAATATCCTTCATAAACTTTACATAGCTTAGTATTTGTTCCAAGGATTCAGCAAATGGAATATTAATTGTAAGTTTCTTAAAGATTTCTAGAAATTTTAAAAATTATTTATCTAACTTCTATTGATAGAGCCTTTATGAATTGAGGTGGTGATTTTTCCAAGTCAACATTAAGTAGAGAAATAGGTCAACTTTATCTAACTTTTGTTGAAGGAGCGTCCTCTTCAGGCTCTTCAATTTCCTTTCTCTCTACTTCAGCTCTTTTTGAACTCTACCTTCCAATTATCTTCCACTTCTAAGTTGCACAACTTTTACTTGCTCTTTATTTTGGTCTTTTGGATTTACTTCAGTATTACTAAAAAGTGCTCCTTGGGATCTACAACTTAATTAATTTGTTATTTATCTTAATTGATTATCAATATTTCTAATTGTAGCTTCTTAACTTTGTAACTGATTTCCCATTTCTAACACCACTTCTTCTATAGACAACTTCTTCTCCTTAAATTGTGGATTACTATTAAAACCTGAAAGATAAGTAAGTCTATAATTATTATTCCCTTGATTGTTCCAGTTTCTCAATGGGTTTACCTAGTTGTTCCCCCATTGTTGATTATTACCACCCTAAGTATTGTTCCAGTTAAAGTTGGATGGTTTTTCCAACCTGGGTTATAATAGTTTAAATATGGGTTATACTACTTATTGTCTATGTTACTCAATGTTTCTAATGATGCTTGAAAATCTACCATTTAGCCTAATGGATTCTCTTCAATCATTATAATTGGTTGAGAAAAATTCATTCCAAATTGGTCTAACTTCCTTGATATTGAAGCAACTTGATTTGCTAACATTGTAAAAACATCAGTTTCATGAATATTGGCTACTTTTTTAGGATTTACCCTTTCAAAAGGCCATTAAAAAATATTAGCAGCCGTCTCTTCAATTAAAGCATAAGCTTCATGAAATGGTTTTGACATCAATGAACCACCAGCAGCGGCATCAATAATAGATCTAAGAGACCCAACTAATCCTCATGAAATGGTTTTGACATCAATGAACCACCAACAGCGACATCGATAATAGATCTAAGAGATCCAACTAATCCATTGTAAAAGGTTTGAATTATTAACCAATCTAGTATAACATGGTGTGAAAACTTTCTCAGTAGTTCTTCAAATCCTTCCCATGCTTCATAAATAGATTCTACTTCAAACTGAAAAAAATATGTAATATCATTTCTAAACTTCGCAGTTTCTTATTGTGGAAAATATTTATCAAGGAATTTCTGCGCTAAATCACCCCAAGTTCTGATAGATCCATGTTCTAACAAATGTAACCATATCTTAGCCCTATCTCTTAGTGATAAAGGAAAAAACTATTCCGAATTCATGGAAAAAATACAAACATACTTGAGTTTGAAAATAGAAATCATGCTCACAAACAACNGGACACTTTCTCAGTAGTTCTTCAAATCCTTCCCATGCTTCATAAATAGATTCTACTTCAAACTGAAAAAAAGATGTAATATCATTTCTAAACTTCGCAGTTTCTTATGGTGGAAAATATTTATCAAGGAATTTCTGCCCTAAATCACCCCAAGTTCTGATAGATCCATGTTCTAACAAATGTAACCATATCTTAGCCCTATCTCTTAGTGATAAAGGAAAAAACTATTCCAAATTCATGGAAAAAATACAACCATACTTGAGTTTGAAAATAGAAATCCTGCTCACAAACAAGTAGTCTAAATTAAAACCAAATGTAGTCACAAAGATAAAAACTTTTCTTAAATCCTCTCCTCCAAATGTCTTGAAGTTCCTTTGAATCTCTTCCTTCACTTACAATATAAATTAAACTTAAAATAAAAAAAAAGTGGATCGCATTGGTGGCAGCGTATGTGGTGGTTGGCAGTGGATTAGTCTCTTTATTATGATCACCTAGATCCCTCTTTTATAATTTCCTAAAAGGTGCCTTGGTGTCTCTTCAAAATATGTCCCCATTCAATGAATCTTCTAGAAGTTGCCTCCTTTCAAAACCCAATTGAATGAATTTTCTTGTCCATTAAATATTTCCTATGTTTTCACCAAGGGTTTCTTCAAACACCTCTTCAAAAATTCTTCCAAATTCAATTAATCATCAAATAACTACTTCTGGCACTTAAGCATGAGATGTCTGATGCTTAGGTGTGGCTCTCTCTGTTTAACTAGCACGTAAGTGCTAGTTTCGGGAGCTTAGTTGCCTCAATTCATTTTCTTGCACCTTTCTCATTTTTGCTCCAAATTTGATCTTTCTTCACTCCTTTCACCATTTTTAATACATTTTATTGTACCTGAAAAAACAAAACACAAATACTTTTTATTAAAGAGCAATATCTCAGAAATATGTATAAAAATGTGTACATAAAAACTATTTTATTTAGGTGTATCAGACAATTGAGTGTGGTCGGGCGTTCAGGAACCTCAATCAATTCCTCACCTCCCCTCCTCTCCTTCAAAGCCCAAAATCAAGGGAAAATCAATAAATTTACCTTAGATTTGGTCTCAAAGCTGTGAGTTTGGTTTTGGTCAGTAAAGAAATCCAAAAACAACACCCAGTGTACTACACAAGCCGAGTCCTCAAGAGCGTCGAGCTTCAATGCTTTAAAATGTGCAAACTAAACTTCACCTTTGTCTTTTCAACATAGAAACTCTGACTGTATTTCCATGTAAACCCCATATAGATCATCACTAACCACTCGCAAAATTTTGTCCTCTCCAGACCAGAGCACTTTGGCTGACTACTCAAGTGGGCGGTGGAGTTCAACAAGTTTGATGTCTCCATCATTCTCCTGATGACAATAAAGACACAAACTACAGATAATGGGATTGAATTCGCTGATAAAGGAATTCAAGGTTTTAGCAAGAGTTGGGGAATCAATCTCAAATTAGCCTCAAGACATCACCCTCAAACCAATGTACAAGCTGATACTGCAAGAAAAATTATGTTAAATTTAATAAGAAAAAATGAAGAAGGAACAAAGGAAAAGTGGGCAGACTTAATCCCATTGGTACTTGATCCCGACTTTCTATATAAATGTTTATTTGGATGTATGCAATTATATGACTGATTTCCTTAATAATGATTCCTATTTTGCAACAAACTCAAAAAACTTGATCAAAAGCAAAAGCTAGGCAAAATTTTTACTATGAAGCGAAGAAGAATACAATTATAATATTTAAATATGGAATACTACGCAAGCATACGTATCGTTATCAAGTTATATAGAAATTTTTTATTAAGCCCCGAATATTGAACCCATAGGGAAACTAGCAATATACACATTATAAAATAGAATAAATTAGATAACAAAATTTTACTTAGTAAAATATTCATACTTAAACTTAAGATACTATATTATGAATGAAAATTCAATTCTTTTTGCAATTTTTTATATTTGAAAATAAAGTTAACAACTAATTAACTTAACTAAATATTTGCAAGATGAAGGAAAAATCAGTAAAATATCTTTTTCCTTATCACGAATTAGTAATAAGTATAGAAATTCTATTGTGGAAGTATACTAAATTTATTGTGTCAAATAGAAGCAATAATATTCTTTATCCTTATTAGAATGCTATAAAGAACATTGGCTAATCTATAGTTTGAATAGTTTTCAAGACTGGTTAGGCAAAAAAGATACTACCTCTCACTCTAGAGTTCCCTCTTTTCCCTCCAAATGGGGGCTATCATCTCGTATCAAAACCTGAAACTACAAATCAAATTAGAGGTTTTAGAATATCAGTGTAAAGTCCTCTAATTCTACACCCATGAAAGCTTAGTTCCCTATTTATTTGCACTAAACCCAATGAAATACATTCTCATCCATAAAATCAATATGTAATTCTTACCATTTGTTGACAGAGACAATACCATCTCGGATCTTACATGTTCTCACAAAAGGTATTAACACCTTAATTTGTCAAATTAAGAGGTAAATGAAGTACAAGGTCTCAAATCAACACAACTTCTTCTAAAATTGAAGTCTAATACCTCACACAACTTCCTTTCAACACTTAATCACTTATAAATTTAGGGAAAAAGATAAAGAAAACTACTCAAATTTCATGGAGAAAATACAACCACACTTGAGTTTGAAAACAAAAATCATGCTCACAAACAATAAGTCTAAATTAAAACCAAACTTAGTCACAAAGATAAAAACTTTTCTTAAACCCTCTCCTCTAAATGTCTTGAAGTTCCTTTGAATCTCTTCCTTCACTTACAATACAAACTAAAACTTAAAATAAAAAAGAAAAAGGTGACGGCGATGGTGGCAGCATTTGTGGTGGTTGGCACTGGATTGGTCTATTTTTATGATCTCCCAGATCCCTCTTTTATAATTTCCCAAAAGGTGTCTTGGTGTCTCTTCAAAATGTGTCCCCATTCAATGAATCCTCTAGAATTTGCCTCATTTCAAAAGCCAATTGAATGAGTTTTCATGTCCACTAACTATTTCCTACGTTTTCACCAAGGGTTGCTTCAAAAATTCTTCCAAATTCAATGAATCATCAAATAACTACTTCTGGCACTTAAGTACGAGATGCATGATGCTTGGGCATGGCTCTCTCTGTTTAACTAGCACGTAAGTGCCAGTTTTGGGAGCTTAGGCGCCTCAATTCATTTTTTTTCACCTTCTTCATTTTTACTCCAAATTTGATCTTTTTCACTCCTTTCACCATTTTTCATACATTTTATTGTACCTGAAAGAAAAACACACAAACAACTTTTATTAAAGTAAAATATCTAAAAAATATGTATAAAAATGTGGACAAACAAACTATATATATTAGGTGTATCAGACAGTAGAGTGTGGCCAAGCCTTCAGGAACCTCAATTAATTTCTCACCTCACCTCCTCTCCTTCAAAGCCCAAAATCACGGGAAAAACAATAAATTTACCTTGAGTTGGTCTCAAAGCTGTCAGTTTGGTTTTGGTCATTGAAGAAATCCAAAAACAACACTCAGTGTACTACACAAGTTGAGCCCTCAAGGGTGTCGAGCTTCAATGCTTTAAAATGTGCAAACTAAACTTCACCTTGGTCCTTTCAACATAGAAACTTTGATTGTATTTCCATGTAAACCCCATATAGATCATCACTGACCACTCGCAAGAGTCTATCCTCTCCAGACCAGAGCTTTCTGGCTAACTACTCAAGTGAACGGTGGAGTTCAACAAGTTTGATGTCTCCAACATTCTCCTGATGACAATAAAGACACAAACTACAGATAATGGAACCCAATTTGCTGATAAAGGAATTCAAGATTTTTATAAGAGTTGGGGAATCAATCTCGATTTTGCCTCGACACATCACCCTCAAACCAATGGTCAAGCTGATACTGCAAGAACAATTATGTTAAATTTAATAAGAAAAAAGGAAGAAGGAACAAAGGAAAAGTGGCCAGACTTAATCCCATTAGTATTTGATCCCAACTTTCTATATAAATGTTTATTTGGATGTATGCAATTATATGCCTAATTTCCTTAATAATGATTCCTATTTTGCAACAAATTCAGAAAACTTGATCCAAAGCAAAAGCTAGGAAATTTTTTTACTATGAAGCAAAGTAGAATACAGTTATAATATTTAAATATGGGATACTACGCAAGCATATGTATCGTTATCCAGTTATATAGGAATTTTTTATTAAGCCCGGAATATCAAACCCAAAGGGAAAACTGGCAATATACACTTTATAAAACAGTAGAAATTAGATAACAAAATTTTACTTAGCAAAATATTCTTACTTAAACCTAAGATACTATACTATGAATGAAAATTTGATTCTTTTTATAATTTTTTATATTTGAAAATAAAGTTAACATCTAAAACTTAACTAAATAAGTAAAATATGTTTTTTCTTATCATGAATTAGTAACAAGTACATTAATTCTGTTGTGGAAGTATACTAAATTTGTTGTGTCAAATAGAAGCAATAATATTCTTTACTCTTACTAGAGATGCTATAAAGAACATTGGCTAATCTATAGTTTGAATTGTTTTGAAAACTGGATAAGTAGAAAAGATACTACCTCTCACTCTAGAGTTCCATCTTCTCCCTCCAATTGGGGGCTAACATCTCGTATCAAAACCTAAAACTATAAATTAAATTAGGGGTTTTAGTCTATCACTCTAAAGTCCTCTAATTCTACAACCATGAAAGTTTATTTCCTTATTTATTTGCACTCAACCCAATGAACTACATTCTCATTCATAAAATCAATATATAATTCTTACCATTTGTTGACAGAGACAATACCATCTTGAATCTTACATGTTCTCACAAAAGGTATTAACATCTTAATTGGTCAAATCAAGAAGTAAATGAAGTGCAAGGTTTCAAATCATCACAACTTCTTCCAACATTGAAGTCTAATACTTCACACAACTTCCTTTCAACACTTAATCACTTATAAATTTAAGGAAAAAGATAAAGAAAACTACTCATAATCCATGGAGAAAACAGAACCACACATGAGTTTAAAAGTAGAAATCATGCACACAGACAAGAAATCTAAATTAAAATCAGATGTAGTTACAAAGATAAACTCCTATCTCAAATCCTCTACACCAAATTTCTTGAAGTTCCTTTAAATTTGCTTCCTTCACTCATAATACAAACTCAAACTTAACATAAAATAAATATGGTCGGCAGTGGCGGCGGCGATGGGCGAAGGCCGCGGCAGTTACTTGGATGGATGATGGCTATTGGCTCTCTTCTCTTTATGATCGAAGTCTTCTTCAATAAAAATACAAGGGGTTCTTTGGTGTCTCTTCAAAATGTGTCTCCATTCAATGAAACTTCTAGAAATTGCCTTTTTTTCAAAAGCCAATTGAATGAATTTTTGTGTCTATAGGCTATTTCCCACTTTTTTTTACCAAGGTTTCCTTCAAACACCTCTGCAAAAATTCACCTAAATTCAATGAATCATCAAATAACTACTTTTGGTGCTTAAGCGCAAGGTACCTGATGCTTAGGCTTGACTCTCTCTGTATAACTAGCGCGTAAGCGCCAGTCCTGGGCGCTTAGGCACCCCAGTTCATTTTTTGCACCTTCTTTGTTTTTGCTTCAAATTTGACCCTTTCTCACTCCTTCTACCATTTTTCATCCATTTGATTGTATCTGCAAGAAAAACATATAAATACCTTTCATTAAAGCACAATATCTTAAAAATAGCTATAATAATGTGTATAAAAAGTTTATATATTTTAGGTGTATCAAAATACCCCAAACTTAAAATGTTACTTGTCCTCAAGTGACACTTCAATCTTTTAAAACTAAATAAGTAGATGATTTTATGAGTTTCTTAGGAGTTTCTAAAATTTTGATGTAGAAATATAGTATTCCAATTTAGAAAAAAAATATTAGTAAATGAGACCAACTTTGAGTTTAGAAATTTTTAATGTTAAGAAATATGAAAATATGAGTTTCTATCTAGTTCATAAATATTGTAGATTCTCCAAATAAAGAGTTTAGACATTCTATAATCTCCACTTAAAAAAAATTTTTAAGCATAATTTTAATTACCATATTATATCCTTAAGCTTAAGAGTTTCTCAAGTCTTATGCATTAGAAAGATCAGATGTGGAACCAATTTTTGATTAGGCAGTAATCCTCAAGTTTCTCCTCCCTTTTTCAATTTTTCTTTTCTTTTTCTTTTTTCTTTTCTTTTTTCCTTTTTCTTTCTCTTTTTCATTTTTTCTTTTTCTCTTTTTCAGGCAATAATTACTATATCTAGTTAGGCCTTTAAAGATTTTGAATTCCACTTTTCCTTTTCTAAAGCAAAGAATTGATATTTTTCCTTTACTTAAAAACATAATAATAGTTTTTTTAAAAATTATTTTAATAAAAGAAATTTAATTTTTTAAAATAAAAGTCTAAATACTCTATACTTTTTTCAAAATATAATTTGTTCTACTAAAGGTAGTTACGCTATACTTATCATTTTTCACACTAAAAAATTTTAACTTTAAGTTTTTCTTCATTACTATAAATTTCAACTTAATTCTCTTACTCATTTCTATATTCAAATTTTTACTTCCCTAATATAACTTCATATACGTGATCATTTTTCATAAAATCAAAATCAAAGTTATTTGAAATACATTTGAGAACAAATAAATTTTAAGTTCTTAGAAAAGTTTTCATCCCTCCCCCAAACTTAAATTTTTAATAGAAAAAAACATTTTAGCATCATATATAAATATTTGCAGGAATGAAAACTAAAAACAACATGCTAGTAGGAATTTTTATATCTTAAATATGCAAGTACAAAAATTAAAAACAGGAGTAAAAATTAAATTGATCAAATTTTAGTTTACTTAACAAATAGATATTCATTGGAGTTCTATGCAGTGGAGTATAACATAAAAGCAAACAGACACACTAAAAAACATTCACAACTGCAACATAAAGAAAAATATCTGATAGTAAATTGTAAATTTTAAACATGCAGCTTTTAAGTGACAAGTTGGCTATATTCTAAATCTTCCTAAAATCCAGAATTAAGTTCAACATAGGCTAACTATACACTAAACAATACTGTTAACACAATTACTACCACAAAAACATAGTAGTTTTTTTTTCTTTCAGGATCTTTTCAATCCTTTCTTTTATTTTTCTTTCTTTTTCTCTCTTTCACTTTTTTTAAAGTGAGGATTACTATATATGGATAGCCTTTAATAGTTTTGAATCTCACTATCCTCTTCTTGAAATCAAAACTCCATACCTTTCTTTATTTTATAAATTCATATTAGTTTATGATTTTTCATAAAGTCTCATTTTTTTCTTCTTACATGAAACTCTAAAATTCTTAAAACTTCAAAAATACAACTTTCTTTACTCTTAATAGAAAAGCATAGTCTTCTCCTATCATACCAAATATCTTTAACTTTAGAATTGACCCTCATTATTAAAAACTTTTTACCTAAATTTACCATAATAATTATAAAAATAAGTATAATCATTTAAAGTTAAATACTAATATTCCCAGGTCATGTTAAATTAATTTAAAAAATATAGTTAATTGAGGACAAATAAAATTTAGTTTACTTCTTTTCAAAAGAAATTTTTCTTTCCCCTAAACTTAAGTTTTTAAGTAATTTTAAAAATTTTTTAGTAAAAAATTTTAGTAGGTGAAAAAAAAACAGTAAATGCATGAAAATAAAAATTGATCTGTAGAGGGTTTCTGATTATGAAACTGGGCTCTCGTATACTGCAGGTACTAAATTTAAAAACATAAAGGCTTTAAATCATTAAATGAAATATAACATATTCAAATAATTTGTTGAGAATTAAAAACAAAAATACAAAAATTGAAAAAATAAAACTGAAAATACTAAAAATGCAGAAAAAGTAAAAGTCTACAGTTACTATTACAATTATGTTCACAACACAACATGAAAATTTTTACTACAATAGTTATCAAATAAAAATGCAACACATTTCACTCACAAATAACAAACAAAGACAAAAGCAAACTACACTGGACCCATAAAAGTATCAGTTTTCATCTCCTTCCTCATCATCATCATCAACTTCTTCTTCTTCTTTCTCATCTTCATCCTAAATAGGAGCATAGTGAGTGAAACTTGGACAAAGAGGATATTCCACATTGGGATCTCCCTTGGGATGTCTCACCATAGCATTCTCAAAATCTATATCATGATGAACTCTCCTCTGCTGATATTCATCATTATAAGCATTTCTTGCTCCAATCTCTCCCAACTGACAAATATTAATTATGTCCATTTCTTGAATCATGAGTTGGTACATAATGTTTTCTAATGATGCAGGGCAAGAAGTAGATGCCCCTGCAGCTAAAGTAGAGGGTCTATCCCTTCTTCCCCTTCTAGATTCAACAAATGATTCAATTCTTTAAATCATATGCCTCCCAATAGGTGGTTGTAATCTTTCTTCATTTCTAAGGAACTCTACTCCTGGTTATTCACATAAAGTGAAAATCATAGCAGAGTGTCCCAAAGCACTAGCTGTAGAACTACCAGCAATACTTCATGCATGATGAACTACAAGTGCACCAACATCTATTTCTTTCATGTTCTGAATGCAAAAGTTCAACACAGCTCTATCTTCTGTAACATCAGCAAGATGATTTGTTAGCAACAATCTAGCAGAAATAAAGTGATGCCATACCTTTGACTGGCTAGTCAACATAGAAGCGTGGAAATTAACTGTTTTGGTATTCTTAATCTTCCACTCTCTTCTTCCATCAGTCAAAAATGCAATAACTTCATCAAGTGATGAATCAATCATCACTAATGCAGCATATTCATCGAAAAAATACATTTCTCAGCCCATTAAAAATATTGATCTGATCAACAGTAAATTCAACTTGTTTACCTCTAACCAGTATATGTTCACTAGAAGTGAACTTAAAGTTGGAATAAAACCCTTGAATCATTGATACAATTTTTATTACAGTGAATTAGCATAATCTTCCTAGTTTCTAGCAAGTATCATCCTTTCAATCTTACCATCGAGGTTTGCAAATGCCCGTTCTTGGATCAATCTTCTGGTCTTAAAGTTAATGAATCTTCGTGAATCAAAATTCTCAGAGGTCCTTCCTCTCTTAACTCAAGGAGCCATTGGAAATTCTATGAAAATCCAAATAAATTTCAAACAAATTACTAAATCAAAAATCTAACTCCTCGAGCAAGATTATTTGGTAAGAAACTTTTCACCCTGAGTTTTCTTCAAGCTTTTTCATTAAAAATTTCAAATTTTGGATCTTCCATAATGTAGAAAAAATGTATGGTGAAAATCAAAAATTTCTAAGTTAAAGTGAAGCACTTACCAAAAGAATATGAAATCTATGATTTTTGGCCTCCAAAATCTTCTATATTGTCCTCAATAAGAAGCCCTAGGTCAAGGTTTAGAGGTAGAAGACGACCCAAGCAATGAAAATAGAGCTTGACAATGTGATTTCACAATTTTTTAGGCGATCAAGTGTGTACGAGTCTTTAGGGCATCATGTGCCAATGCTCTATAAAACGACGCATCATGCGCCAATCTGGCACATCATCCGTCAGAGCTTAAATTCACCAATTTTCAATTTCTATGGAAATCTGCTCTGTATCGCCTTACATCAACCTCTAATTAACTCAAGTGAAAATTTCTAGGCATACACAAACATCATTACAACACAAAACTTTCACAAACAACACAAAACTCACATTTATATATATAATCCACACTAATACGAACTAATAGTTTTCAAGCCAACTAACATCAAATTCAGTGTCTAAAGCAAGCCAACATCCTAACACTGAAACCTAAAAATCAAAATACAAAGCATAAATATAAATAGTGCAACAATAGAAAGGAAATGTGATCTAATTTAACAAACTAACACAAGCAATACTAAACAAAATGTTCTTTACATATATTAAATTCAAACATCTTCTTCACTCTCATCCTCCTGGATATTTCCCATCAATTGGTAGTGCACATACATGTTGTAGAAGGGTCGATATGGAAACACATCAGTTGAATCCAATCCAATCCAACAATGTTTTATGAACATATGTACCAAACCATCTTCAATAAGCCCAGTATATTCAAAATGTTCCTTCAATCTACAATCCAAATGATCCAGCATTTCAGAAATATTTCCAATCACATGCATAAAATTTTGCACCTCTTTCTTTATCTTCTTAATTCTCTTCAAAAGTGCATTCAAATTATAGCAGGTTTGAATAGGTGATGAATTCTGAGATCCTTGATCCATCAACACATTCATATCATTTTCATCTCCCATTCTATTACTACTACAATAGACTTCAGGATCAATAGGCTTCCAAGGAAGAAGCACTTTTTCGCAACTTTCATAAGGTACTTGTGATTGACTGTACAGTAGGAAAATAGTCGATGGATGTCCAAGTCCAATTCTAGATCCATTCACAAGCAAATCAAAACTGATTTTACAATTACGGCTACAATATCAACAGTTTTTTTTTGTTTTGAATACAATAATTTAAAATAACGCTTTCCCTAGTTACCTTACTGATCTTCATAGTGGGCAATAGTTTTGATGCAATAAAGTAGTGTCATGCCTTAGAAGTACGATTTAACAATGATGACTAAAAACTTACATTCCCATCATCTCTGGCCTCCCAATTCGCATCTTCATCCGTATGGTACCAGTAGAGTTAATTTATATTGTCTCTCGTAGGGGTAAAATTTGCATGATGGCAGATAGGCACATTCTCAATCATAAACATCTTGTTTATTCTTGAATGAGTGAATTGCACAAACTTGCCTTGCACATAGACTATTCGTTGGCTGATCCCATGAAGATTTGCATAAAACTCTTTCACAATAGGGACAAATACAGTGGTAGTAGTGTAGCAAAGCAATTCCGTATGCCTCTACGCAATAATCTCTTCAACTCAAGTATTCGGTATGTTCAATCCTCGATTCACAAATTCTCTTTTTGATTAGCCTCTTCTTCACTAGAACTTGATCATATAATTTATGGGCATCAAAACTGACAAACTTTCTCTGGTTGAAAATTCTAAATCTCGTAGTATTTTTGGAGTGGGAAGCCATTGGATTTGAAATCTAGTGGCTTTTCCCTCGTTTTCTCTCTTAAAATAGACTTAGGATTTGGTTTTTAGGAGTTATAAGGAGAAGAAACTGCCAAAAATTGCCTTTTCAAACATGTAAATAATTTTCTTCACCGTAGCGCATCTTGCACCAACTCTGGTGCTTCATGCGCCAGCTCTCTAAAATTTGGCGCATCATGTGCCAGTTCCAAAAACATCACTATTTCGATTTCAATCTAATAAATTCTCAATTTTTCCATAAAATAAGGCAAATAAAAGATGTTTTGAAATACTTTTCTTAACCACACGGACTTCATAAAAACCTAAACATAAATATACGTAAAATATTTGAAACACAAAAAACTCAAAAGCAAACTAAATAACAATTCACATGGGTTGTCTCACACAAAGCACTTGGTTTAATGTCGTCAGCCCGACATTCCCAGCCTCATTTTAGGTGACCCAATATTACAGCTTCTTTAAAAACCGGTCTTTGACCATCAAAATATGGTTTTAATCTGTGTCCATTCACTTTAAATATTTTTCCAATCTTGGGGTATTCAATATTAACTGCTCCATAGGGATAGACTTTTATAACTCTGAATGGCCCTTTCCACCAAAACTTCAATTTTTCAGAAAATAATTTCAATCTTGTATTGTATAATAAAACTTCCTATCTAGGTTCAAATTCTTTTTTTATTATTTTTTATTATGCCATTCTTTCATCTTTTTTTCTTATAAATCCTTACATTATGGTAAGATTCATTCCTAATTTCTATAAGCTCATTCAATTACAATAATCTTTTCTCACCAACGTCTTTCAAATTGAAATTGACTTCTTTTTTAGCCCAATAAGCTTTATGCTCTAATTCAACTGACAAGTGACAAGTCTTCCCAAAAATTATTCTATATAGAAACATTCCTATAGGTGTCTTATAAGCAGTCTTGTATGCCCATAAGGTCGTATCTAATCTAACAAACCAATCCATTTTATGAGGATTAACACTCTTTTCTAAAATTGTCTTAATTTCACAATTAGATACTTCTGCTAAACCACTAGTATAGGGATGATAAGCAGTTACAATTTTATGCTTTATATTATATTTTTTCCACCAATCTTGCAACTGTTGCATTCCTAAACATCCATCGATAATGATTAATCTCAGCATTTCATATCTTGTAAAAATATTTTTAATTAACAATTTTGAAACACTCTGAGCATTGCATCTTGGTAAAGCAATTGCTTCAATCCATTTTGAAAAATAATCCATTGCTAAATATATATACATCCAAATGAACGTATAGATGGTCCCATAAAATTTTATCCCAATGCATCAAAAATTTCAATTTNAGTTTCTATCTAGTTCATAAATATTGTAGATTCTCCAAATAAAGAGTTTAGACATTCTATAATCTCCACTTAGAAAAAATTTTAAGCATAATTTTAATTAACATATTATATCTTTAAGTTTAAGAGTTTCTCAAGTCTTATGCATTAGAAAGATCAGATGTGGAACCAATTTTTGATTAGGCATTAATCCTCAAGCTTCTCCTCCCTTTTTCAATTTTTTTTTTTCTTTTTCCTTTTCTTTTTTCCTTTTTCTTTCTCTTTTTCATTTTTTTCTTTTTCTCTTTTTTAGACAATAATTACTATATCTAGTTAGGCCTTTAATGATTTTGAATTCCACTTTTCCTCTTCTAAAGCAAAGAATTGATATTTTTCCTTTACTTAAAAACATAATAATAGTTTTTTTGAAAATTATTTTAATAAAAGAAATTTAATTTTTTTAAATAAAAGCCTAAATCTTCTATACTTTTTAAAAATATAATTTTTTCTACTTAAGGTAGTTACACTATACTTATCATTTTTCACACTAAAAATTTTTAACTTTAAGTTTTTCTTCATTACTATAAATTTTGACTTAATTCTCTTACTTATTTCTATATTCAAATTTTTACTTCCCTAATATAACTTCATATACGTGATCATTTTTCTTAAAATCAAAATCAAAGTTATTTGAAATACATTTGAGAACAAATAAATTTTAAGTTCTTAGAAAAGTTTTCATCCCTCCCCCAAACTTAAATTTTTGATAGAAAAAAACATTTTAGCATCATATATAAATATTGGCAGGAATGAAAACTAAATACAACATGCTAGTAAGAATTTTTACATCTTAAATATGCAAGTACAAAAATTAAAAACAGCAGTAAAAATTAAATTGATCAAATTTTAGTTTACTTAACAAATAGATATTCATTGGAGTTTTATGCAGTGGAGTATAACATAAAAGCAAACAAAGACACTAACAAACATTCACAACTGCAACATACAGAAAAATATCTGATAGTAAATTGTAAATTTTAAACATGCAGCTTTTAAGTGACAAGTTGGCTATATTCTAAATCTTCCTAAAATCCAGAATTAAGTTCAACATAGGCTAACTATACACTAAACAATACTGTTAACACAATTACTACCACAAAAACATAGTAGTTTTTTTTTCTTTCAGGATCTTTTCAATCCTTTCTTTTCTTTTTCTTTTTTTTTCTCCTTTTCACTTTTTTTAAAGTGAGGATTACTATATATGGATAGCCTTTAATAGTTTTGAACTTCACTATCCTCTTCTTGAAATCAAAACTCCATACCTTTCTTCACTTTATAAATTCATATTAGTTTATGATTTTTCATAAAGTCTCGTTTTTTTCTTCTTACATGAAACTCTAAAATTCTTAAAACTTAAAAAATACAACTTTCTTTACTTTTAATAGAAAAACATAGTCTTATCCTATCATACCAAATATCTTTAACTTTATAATTGACCCTCATTATTAAAAACTTTTTACCTAAATTTACCATAATAATTATAGAAATAAGTATAATCATTTAAAGTTAAATATTAATATCCCCAGGTCATGTTAAATTAATCTTTAAAATATAGTTAATTGAGGACAAATAAAATTTAGTTTACTTCTTTTCAAAAGAAATTTTTCTTTCCCCTAAACTTAAGTTCTTAAGTAATTTTAAAAATGTTTTAGTAAAAAATTTTAGTAGGTGAAAAAAAAAACAGTAAATGCATGAAAATAAAAATTGATTTGTAGAGGATTTCTGATTATGAAACTGGGCTCTCGTATACTGCAGGTACTAAATTTAAAAACATAAAGGCTTTAAATCATTAAATGAAATATAATATATTCAAAATAATTTGTTGAGAATTAAAAACAAAAATACAAAAATTGAAAAAACAAAACTGAAAATACTAAAAATGCAGAAAAAGTAAAAGTCTACAGTTACTATTACAATTATGTTCACAACACAACATGAAAATTTTTACTACAACAGTTATCAAATAAAAATACAACACATTTCAATCACAAATAACAAACAAACACAAAAACAAACTACACTAAACTCATAAAAGTATCAGTTTTCATCTCCTTCCTCATCATCATCATCAACTTCTTCTTCTTATTTCTCATCTTCATCCTGAATAGGAGCATAGTGAGTGAAACTAGGATAAGAAGGATATTCCACATTGGGATCTCCCTTGGGATGTCTCACCATAGCATTCTCAAAATCTATATCATGATGAACTCTCCTCTGCTGATATTCATCATTATAAGCATTTCTTGCTCCAATCTCTCCCAACTGACAAATATTAATTATGTCCATTTCTTGAATCATAAGTTGGTACATAATGTTTTCTAATGATGCAGGGCAAGAAGTAGATGCCCCTGCAGTTAAAGTAGAGGGTCTATCCCTTCTTCCCCTTCTAGATTCAACAAATGATTCAGTTCTTTAAATCATATGCCTCCCAATAGGTGGTTGTAATCTTTCTTCATTTCTAAGGGACTCTACTCCTGATTATTCACATAAAGTGAAAATCATAGCAGAGTGTCCCAAACCACTAGCTGTAGAACTACCAGCTATACTTCATGCATGATGAACTATAAGTGCACCAACATCTATTGCTTTCATGTTCTGAATGCAAAATTTCAACACAGCTCTATCTTTTGTAACATCAGCAAGATGATTTGTTAGCAACAATCTAGCAGAAATAAAGTGATGCCATACCTTTGACTGGCTAGTCAACATAGAAGCGTGGAAATTAACTGTTTTGGTATTCTTAATCTTCCACTCTCTTCTTCCATCAGTCAAAAATGCAATAACTTCATCAAGTGATGAATCAGTCATCACGAATGCAGCATATTCATCGAAAAAATACATTTCTCAGCCCATAAAAAGTATTGATCCGATCAGCAGTAAATTCAACTTGTTTACCTCTAACCAGTATATGTTCACTAGCAGTGAACTTCAAGTTGGAATAAAACCCTTGAATCATTGGTACAATTTTTATTACAGTGAAGTAGCAGAATCTTCCTAGTTTCTAGCAAGGATCAACCTTTCAATCTTACCACTGAGGTTTGCAAATGCCCGTTTTTGGATCAATATTGTGGTCTCCATTTGTTTATTGTAATTATGTTGGGTGTTGAAGTTAATGAATCTTCGTGAATCAAAATCCTTGGACGTCCTTCCTCTCTTAACTCAAGGAGCCATTGGAAATTCTATGAAAATCCAAATAAACTTCAAACAAATTAATAAATCAAAAATCTAACTCCTCGAGCAAGATTATTTGGTAAGAAACTTTTCACCATGAGTTTTCTTCAAGCTTTTTCATTAAAAATTTTAAATTTTGGATCTTCCATAATGTAGAAAAAATTCATGATGAAAAACAAAAATTTCTAAGTTAAAGTAAAGCACTTACCAAAAGAATATGAAATCTATGATTTTTGGCCTCCAAAATCTTCTATATTGTCCTCAATAAGAAGCCCTAGGTCAAGGTTTAGAGGTAGGAGACGACCCAAGCAATGAAAATAGAGCTTTTCAATGTGATTTCACAATTTTTAGGCGATCAAGCGTGTACGAGTCTTTAAGGCATCATGTGCCAATGCTCTGTAAAACGATGCATCATGCGCCAATCTGGCACATCATCCGTCAGAGCTTAAATTCACCAATAATCCACAATAATACAAACTAATAGTTTTCAAGCCAACTAACATCAAATTCAGTGTCTAAAGCAAGCCAACATCCTAACACTGAAACCTAAAAATCAAAATACAAAGCATAAATATAAATAGTGCAACAATAGAAAGGAAATGCGATCTAATTTAACAAACTAACACAAGAAATACTAAACAAAATGTTATGTGCATATATTAAATTCAAACATCTTCTTCACTCTCATCCTCCTGGATATTTCCCATCAATTGGTAGTGCACATACATGTTGTAGAAGGGTCGATATGGAAACTCATCAGTTGAATCCAATCCAATCCAAGAATTTTTTATGAACATATGTACCAAACCATCTTCAATACGCCCAGTATATTAAAAATGCTCCTTCAATCTCCAATCCAAATGATCCAGCATTTCAGAAATATTTCCAATCACATGCATAAGATTTTGCACCTCTTTCTTTATCTTCTTGATTCTCTTCAAAAGTGCATTCAAATTATAGTAGGGTTGAATAGGTGATGAATTCTGAGATCCTTGATCCATCAACACATTCATATCATTTTCATCTCCCATTCTAGTACTACTGCAATAAACTTCAGGATCAATAGGCTTCCAAGGAAGAAGCACTTTTTCCCAACTTTCATAAGGTACTTGTGATTGACTGCACAGTAGGAAAATAGTCGATGGATGTCCAAGTCCAGTTGTATATCCATTCACAATCAAATCAAAACTGATTTTACAATTACAGCTACAATATCAACAGTTTTTTTTTTATTTTGAATAAAATAATTTAAAATAGTGCTTTCCCTAGTTACCTTACTGATCTTCATAGTGGGCAGTAGTTTTGATGCAGTAAAGTAGTGTCATGCCTTAGAAGTACGATTTAATAATGATGACTAAAAACTTACATTCCCATCATCTCTGGCCTCCCAATTCGCATCTTCATCCGCATGGTACCAGTATAGTTAATTTATATTGTCTCTCGTAGGGGTAAAATTTGCATGATGGCAGATAGGCACATTCTCAATCATAAACATCTTGTTTATTCTTGAATGAGTGAATTGCACAAACTTGCCTTGCACATAGACTATTCGTTGGCTGATCCCATGAAGATTTGCATAAAACTCTTTCACAACAGGGACAAATACAGTGGTAGTAGTGTAGCAAAGTACTTCCCTATGCCTCTACGCAATAATCTCTTCAACTCAAGTATTCGGTATGTTCAATCCTCGATTCACAAATTCTCTTTCTTTGATTAGCCTCTTCTTCACTAGAACTTGATCATATAATTTCTGGGCATCAAAACTGACAAACTTTCTCTGGTTGAAAATTCTAAATCTGGTAGTATTTTTGGAATGGAAAGCCATTGGATTTGAAATCTAGTGGCTTTTCCCTCGTTTTCTCTCTTAAAATAGACTTAGGATTTGGTTTTTAGGAGTTATAAGGAGAAGAAACTGCCAAAAATTGCCTTTTCAAACATCTAAATAATTTTCTTCACCGTAGCGTATCATGCACCAACTCTGGTGCATCATGCGCCAGCTCTCTAAAATTTGGCGCATCATGCGCCAGTTCAAAAAACATCACTATTTCGATTTCAATCTAATAAATTCTCAATTTTTCCATAAAATTAGGCAAATAAAAGATGTTTTGAAATATTTTTCTTAAATACACGGACTTCATAAAAACCTAAACAAAAATATACGTAAAATATTTGAAACACAAAAAAGTCAAAAGCAAACTAAATAACAATTCACATGGGTTGCCTCCCACAAAGCACTTGGTTTAATGTTGTCAGCCCGACATTCCATGTCTCATTCTAGGTGACCCAATATTATAGCTTCTTTAAAAGCTGGTCTTCAACCATCAAAATATGGTTTTAATCTATGCCCATTCACTTTAAATATTTTTTCAATCTTGGGGTATTCAATATTAACTGCTCCATAGGGATAGACTTTTATAACTCTGAATGGCCCTTTCCACCTAGACTTTAATTTTTCAGGAAATAATTTCAATCTTGTATTGTATATTAAAACTTTCTATCTAGGTTCAAATTCTTTTTTTGTTATTTTTTATTATGCCATTCTTTCATCTTTTCCTTATAAATCTTTACATTATCGTAAGATTCATTCCAAATTTTTGTAAGCTCATTCAATTGTAATAATCTTTTCTCACCAGCTTCTTTCAAATTGAAATTGAATTCTTTTATAGCCCAATAAGCTTTATGCTCTAATTCAACTGGCAAGTGACAAGTCTTCCCAAAAATTATTCTATATAGAAACATTCCTATAGGTGTCTTACAAGTAGTCCTGTATGCCCATAAGGTCGTATCTAATCTAACAAACCAATCCATTTTATGAGGATTAACACTCTTTTCTAAAATTATCTTAATTTCACAATTAGATACTTCTGCTAAACCACTAGTATAAGGATGATAAGCAGTTACAATTTTATGCTTTATATTATATTTTTTCCATCAATCTTGCAACTATTGCATTCCTAAACATCCATCGATAATGATTAATCTCAGCATTTCATATCTTGTAAAAATATTTTTAATTAACAACTCTGAAACACTCCGATCATTGCATCTTGGTAAAGCAATTGCTTCAATCCATTTTGAAAAAAAATCCACTGCAATATATATATATATATATATATATATAT